>LBNU01029805.1:129512-162945 GCA_014162995.1 Artemisia annua
AAATTGAATATAGTCAGATTATTGAGGAAGATCCTTATGATTCGGACATAGAAGTTGAGATGCCTAGAGAAGCACGTGAGATACTAAGGAAAATGCTTGGGATAGATTCTACCAAAACACATGATGAGGACATAGGTGATCTTGACACGTGGAATGATGAGGTAAATAACATAAGTCCACAAAATACTCAACCATCATTTGAGGCACCCACACCGCCCGTAACTTAACCGGAAGAAGTAGAAGAGACTTTAGGAATCCCGATGGAGGTAGAACCCTTAGACCAAGCACCACTAGAGGATACAAGTTTGAATACTTGTAGTGATAACCTTACTCTTAGTTCTAGGGAATTTCCTAATATTGATGAACTGAAACCTCAATCTTTACACAACTTTCCATCCTTAGATTTACATCTAGGAGACAAAAGAGGAACCGACCCACCCATCAACCCTTATTATCCGGGTAGTTTTAGGATGAAGGAAGCCATTCACTCACCCCCTTCACCTCACGTGGCATATTTCCACCCTAAGGGTGTGTATCACTACTTTCACCCGCACTTAATCCTAAGTGTAGGGAAAACCTCCCCTATTTCTGTTAAATAAGGGTAGAGTCAGGCTCGTGACTCGAACAAAAACAAGCGCTTCTTGGGAGGCAACCCAAAGCTTTTAATTATTTGTTTGTTTGTTTGTTTGCTTTTATTTGATTTCATATATATGCTTTATCTTGTTGTTCATCGTTCATGTATCAAATAAATTGTGAAAATGCTTTATTTTGTCTTTAACTTCGTTTTAACTACATATAAAGGTATTTTGCAAAAGATAAGTGTAAGGGAAATCCAAATTTGTATTTAAGAACAAATTGAACATGAACAAAAGCAATTAAAGATTGGCATATATAGTTGTGTTTGTTAGAGTCAAATGCTTGTATTGAGTCACAATGAATTTTTACTGAAAGCTGTAAACATTTATTTTGCAAGCATTATATCCTTAATCGTTTTGTTTTTATTTCTAAGTCTGGAATTACATCTAGTTGTGATTTTTCTTTGTTCGGTTTAATGCTTTGGTTTTTGTGATTGTTTTCTCAGGTTTAACATGTTACATTGGACAAGAAGATGAACATGGAATCAAGTTCATGACATTAAGTATTTTGGCGTCGCTTTGAGCTTGGAGCTTTTACATCATCTTGGAAGAAGATCTAACCATGTTACCACACGATCCACGTTAAGAATCAGGGGAGTATTTGTTTCATTCTTTCTTTTTCTACTTTTACATCTTTTATGTGAACATTGGGGACAATGTTCGGTTTAAGTGTAAGGGGGGTAAATGAAGGCACCTTAGAAAATGCAATTACGCTTGATTTTTGTTTTGTTCAATGGTATTAGTGTAATAAAACTGAGAGAAATATTTGTTAGGGCAATTTTAGCGCAAATTTAACTTTTTTTACAACATTTAGGAGTGAAACTTTAGGTATAATAAGCGTCTCATGGATAGGGAATTGTATGACTAGCACAAAAAACCGTACCACTCAAAAATTTTCCCCAAATATGTGAGGTTCGCCCCTAGAATTGTTAGGAAAAGCATTCATTGTTGATGCTTGTGTGTGTACCGGTAGCTTATAGATTCTAGAACTTGCGTTAGTGACCATCCCAAATCCACAAGTGAGACTACATTCGTGTAGTTAGATTTACTACATGATAAGAGGCATTAGGATAACCCATGTTTTACACCCGTAATATAATTACATTGACTTAATTGGTTAAGTAATTTTCCCACACCCTTAGCGTTGTACTCATTTTTAGTACACGATACCCCTAGTACGCCCCTCAGAGCCTATCTTTTCGTTTCTAACTTTAATCATTTTACTTAAAGGAAGAATTTGTTTACAATCCACCCCAAATGTACACCCAAATCGCCTTAGCCTACCTTGTATGCACTCACCTTTAGTGCATTATTGTGACAACATTTGTTAAACCCTTAGTTAATTGTCTAATTGATTACATGGTTGCTAAGTCGAGTCATATCCTTGTACATATTGTTTTGGGACGATTGGGACTCATGGGTAAAGTAGTAATGTAATGGAGTAATGGGGAAGAAGTAAATTATTACCCCCATATGTGCGTTAATATTTTAAAGTACTCCAAGTTTTTTAATTATCTTAATTCGAGTCATTAGAATAGTTAATTGTAAAGTATGTAAAAGTTCAAGTGTAAGGGGAGAACCGAGGCCCCTATGATGTACTATTTTGATGGTAGGGCAAGAGTGTATGAAAAAAAAATCGAAAAAACAAGAAAAAATGAAAAAAAAAAATTGGAAAAAGAAAAGTAGAAAAAACATACGGACTACCATCCCGTTTCATTTTATTTTTATTTATGTTTATGTTATTTCCTTATTAGCTTAAGTCGAGTCGAGTCTTGGCTTAGCAACGCCACCTTGTGCATGTATTTGATCAAGATAATTTACTCGCCACCACTAAAAATACCCTTTATTCCAACTAAGCCGTGTTTATCATATCCCTACACCTAACGTTATAACCCTTTGAAAAGCCCTCTTTGATAGTTTATCTTAGGTGCTTACGCCTAGTGGAGGAGGTTTTTGATCCTTTCCCAAGACTATGGTAATCTATTTGCTATGACAGGTAGTGAGTGATATTTTTTCCATTTCCATTTAGTTATATAGGTTTATAACACCCGAGAGATGAGAGTATCCAGACACTATTTGTGAGGTGCTAGTGTATGATTTCCGTGCTTGTTATGACTAGGGTTGAATGACTACTTGTTGTAATTACTTTTATATTAGTGTTAAATGACCCCTAGCTCATATTTTGATTGGAATAAAAGCGCATTTGCTTGAGGACAAACAAATCTCAAGTGTAAGGGTATTTGATAAGGCGAAAAGTGTTACACTTTTAGGGGGTCATTTAAGCCCTAATCCGTAATTATTTGATCAAATATTGCCTTAAATCGTTCCTTTTGTCATTTTAGGTACTTTGGAGAGGAATTCTGGAAAAGGAAGCATTTTGGACGTTTTTGGAGCATAAAAGTGAAGAAAACGACAAAGTCTCAAAACCATGCTATACCTGACGGCGTCACTCTTTACGAGGTGACGGCGTCACGCTTTGACAACAAGGTGGATGATTTTTGCACTAGACGCCCCAGAAAGATTTTGAAGGAATTACACGTGACGGCGTCACGTGTATTTGGAATTAGGCCGTCTGACCTTAAGTTAACAAGAGACGTCCCAGAAGACTTTTGAAGGTGACGGCGTCAGGATTCAACCTGATGATGTCAGATGATATAGAGTGACGACGTCAGAAAGAAGGCTTGCACGAGAAGAAACCAAAGTGGAACCGTCACATGTTGATCAAGACAATCACAACTCGCGCACGGAGTAGCTGTTACTGTTTTGGCCATAAAATCTTCATACGAACTCGAATTTAGGTGATTCAAAAGCCCACGCGAAGAGGACGAAAAAATCTTCGATTTGGTGAAAACGGCGGGCTGACGCCGTCAATTGTTAGGGCTGACACCGTCACCCTTTGCCGACAGTAAAATTGCCTATAAATATAACATTATAACTTCAATATTTGTAAGCCCGAAACCCTAAGTCCGATTCTAGGGTTAGGGTAGGTGTTTTTCCAGCAACTTAGAGGGTCTTAATCACTCCATAAACATCTTGTATTGGTGTGTTGATTCTATCTTAATTATGTCTTCTATTATTATTGTTGCTTGTTCTTCATTGATTATGTTTTGCTAAATCACCTAGTGTTTACCTATGATTGTGTGAAACTTGTATATAACTAATTAGATCTTATTTATTTCTTGTTGATGTTTGTGTCTATCTCCATCAATTAAGGCGTGACAACTTCAATAGATCTAGTTGGTTTAGTTTATAATTCTTGCTTCCCATTGTTTCTTGTTTTGATTGGGTGATGTCGATGTTAGGCTTAAGAAAACTGGCTAACCTCCTATATGGTAACTTGCTTGAACGTCTTAAGAAACATGAATCGGATGTGTACTACGATTATATGGTTGTATTTAATGCATAAGCGAATTCTAGTGATCCCATGTTAGGAGCTTTTAGTCGGCTCGACATAGGAGTGAAGTAGGAGCTTATAGAGTTAGGGAAGATCGTACACGGCCCTACGAATGGTATTAAGGAATGCAACCCGTCAATTAAAACAAGGTGTGACAACTCAATAGGTAGAATTGGATAGCTAGCAAGGAGTAATAAATCATAGGTAGACATGCTTCACTTCCCTTGTAGAACCCTAGTTTACTTTCCTGCACATTAGTTTAAATAGTAGCTTTTGGGTTAGTTGATTAGCAACTAATTCCGCCCCTCCTTCCAAAACCCGAGATTTTTACTTGCTTTCCATAAAATATAAAAATACAAAAAGAATCATCCCTCACCTCTAGACCTAAATTAGAGTAAATTTCAATCCTAAGGAACACTATTCTTTGAGTTGAACGATCAATCCCCCGGTACTTGCCACTTCACTATACTACATCGGTCAGGTACACTGCCTGGTGGGGATTGCAAGCTTTTCAAGATCCCTTGTGAGGTAAAACCTACTGCAAGGTTGCAAAACCACGCATCAGAAGCTTAAATGAATTTAGAGTGTGGCTGAGAAAGAGCGGTGGCAATAATAAATGGTAAGCGGTACCAAAGATCGAACCTACTCATTTAAAAGTGCACCATTTCTACCCATTCTAAAACTGTTCGCAACAGTCTCAAGTTGTTTTTACCCATAACAAAAGCGGTAGACCAGCTCATCTAACCATGCTATGCAACCTCAAATCCCCTATTGAAAACTATTAATAAATAAGTAATCGCAAACACCCATTTGTGGTTCGGCAACCTCAATTATTTTGTGGCCCTTTTTTGTCAATATTTTTCTTGTGTGTGCTCAATAATCTTTGACTTGGTTATCAGTAAAACAATAAAAATAGTTATTGTCAGGGTTACCTTAAGATGTTGTGCTTTTACTGCATATGGTGTTTCAATGGGTGACTGATCGCTTAACCTGCAATAAGCAGACACCAAACACTCATCACATTAGGTTGTTATAATCAACATGAGCATCGTTTTCATCCCATAAGAACGTATTGAAGACAATTTTTAAAACGTCTATAAATTATTGTTAAAAATGTTTAAAACTAAATTCAGGCTTCAAAATGGTTAGATAATATATATATATTGAGAATTTTTGCTTACCAGCTGTGAAGTTCCCTGGACAATAAGTTAATAGCCCACTCAATATTTCAAGCAATAGACCAATGATAAGTTTCTTTTGGTGTTGTCAACTGTCTGTATGCAGCATCCATCAAAACATGCTTCAGTGCTCTAGCTATTTGCTACAATATATATCAAACAGTAGCAACCAATCTAGGCGGAAGTAATCTTTAAATGAAAATTAGAAAAAGAAATTTGTGTTCTACAATAACGGGAAATGGTGCTACTTACATGTATATATAGCATTCCCATTGTCCACAGTAAGTGTATCCGTAAAATCAAGGCAAATGAGTGTTAACTCCATTTTCCAAACTCATGTTTCAGTTTCCCGGAAAGGCTATGTATCTGATATATAGCATTTCCATTGACACCTTATTTTTCTAATTTTGATTCCAGTAGCAGGAGTGACCCGTACATAGGCAAGCATCTGATATATCTCTACCCCGTAGCTGCAGTGACGTGTTTAGCGACTATACATAACTCAACACTAACTCAAACTTGCATCATGTGACACAACACATTCTAATGCCCCTGCATTAACAAATAAATCTTTCAACGACGGATACAGTGACTTGTGGATTGTTGCACGACAATTGGACAGTTCCCAGCTTACTAAGTAAATCGGCTACATTCTCCCAGAAATAAAGAGGGATGCCGAATGTAGAACAACTTGTAATATCAGCCCCATACATTTTCGAATTAGTAACTCAGGTCCCCTTATTAGAAAAACATTTTTATTATCATTAAAAGTGCTTATTTCCTTTTAGAAAACACAATAGGCAAATAAGCAATCCAAACACCATTTAAAATGGTCAAATAACAAAATTGTCATTATAAACATGTGGTTTACCTGATTATGTGGTTATGGCCTCGTCACAAACGTAGATACAATTTCATCCCACCATAGCATTTAATCAAACACTTTATGGGCATCCTCCAACTTGCCACCAAATAACTTATAAGTATAGATGATGTAACCATCATACTAACAACAAATACACTGAGAGAAATTTTATATCAGAGATGTATAGAATAACATACCGTAACATAAAATTATCTCAGCAGCTCGTTGATAACAACCCCACTATCTTTGAGCTCAACCTCACCTACCGGTAAATAGGGCACAATCATAAAAAAATGCGGCCTGCAAAATTAGACATGTTGTGAATAACATAAATTATGAAAGAATCGCACTACACAAAGAAAGCACCTTGAATTATTAACCCCCTGCTAAAAAACTACCAAGCTGAAAAAAACAGTCGCCGGAATTTAGTTTGTGGATGTCGTTAATTTTGATTGCACAGAGTGAGTATGTGTGTGTGTGACATGAAGTCAATTTTTTTTCCAGCCTTTTGTTTGTTCTGGTTGTAAGGTTTTCTTCTTCTGAGTTTTGTTTATCTACTAAAGTGGTTATCTTTTAATCTTTTATTGAGTGGTGAGATCTTAGTTCAAGAAGCTTCATGAACAGCAATGAACATGGTCACGTACAGTTTTAGGTAACACATGGTGGATTGATATTGAGTTGTACAATGTTTACGTCTGCCATAGATGATTACTGCACCCACTAACTGTACGATGAAGGTAATTAGCAATACTAATTCGTGAACAGTTTAACTCCCAACGTTTTGTAGCCAATGGGCTTTTGCAAAAAAATCACCGCAACACTATTAGGCCTTTCACTTGGGCTAATATGACTTTGTCAACCAATAGGATTGCAAATTAGACAGTGATAAAAGAGTTTAACATTAATTTGACAATATCATTAATGTCACATCATCTTTACCTATTAGTATATAGTATAACTAGTCATGAAGACCCGTGCGTTGCACCGGGCTGTATGTAAGTGTTCATAGTGTATTCTTCCATCCTTATTTTTACTATTATATAACTTGTTATGGTAGCATACCTTTTCTAAAATAGTTTATTGACGTGTTATATTGGGTACTTATTTAGGCTCTTTTATTTGATACTTTGAACTTCTGTATGTCATGGGATTTTTTTTTACCTAAAACTTAAAAGTGCAAAGGTTTATTTTGTTGGATTTGAAATTTTTTCTTTGAATGATGCACATGGGTTGTATAGAAGTTTTCATAGATTTAAAATAAGCACATGAGCTGGATAGAAGTTTTCATAGCGTAATATTCGGCATTTATTTTCGTCATTTTATATTTAAGTTGTCATGGTGTCACACATTTGCTAAGCTTTATACGTATTTAAAATATTTTATTGAGTTGCACATGGGCTGTATATAAGTTTTTATAGCGTAATCTTCGGCAGTTATTTTCGTTATTATATATCTAAGTTGTGATGGTATCACATTTCTAAGCATGACACACATTTAAAATAGTTTATTGACATTAAAAGAGATGCGAAGAGACTTTTTTTCAAGATGTTACATTGAAAAAAATCTCTTCACATATAATTTTTTAATATGTATAAGTTACATAAATTATTTTAAATATGAAGGGATGACATTAATGTTGGAGACCTTTTATATTCATCCCCGTGCGATGCACACAGGTTTGGACTGCCTCAGGAACCATGCAATGCACACATGTTGGATCTAATTGTTTTTTTCGTAACGTTCGGGACTAATTTTCGGTTCATGTTTGAAACTCTCATTTTATGTGAAAGACGGACTTCGTTGTTCAAATAAATTACATTATTAAAAGCGAACTATAAAACAAATTTCTTTTTTAGCAAAACTATAAAAACATAAAACGTTAAAGTAATTAGTATATTCAAGAGTATAAATTATAACTTCTATAATAAAAAATCAAATCCAATGACCCAAGTCCGAATCATAAACCCGCTCCAATCAATCAATAGACCCGATATTTAACTAAACACAATTTTCTTCTCCTTTATATACTTCTTCGATTTAGAAGATTCTCATTATTAAGATGATAGTGTGAAGATATTTTTATCATATACTACCATTTTCAATATGTAACATCGACATAATTTACACGGTCATATCAAATATCAAAGTCACACAATATTTCAAGACGTTTAATTAAGAAAGTGACACTAACACACCGCAAGACAAAAAACTACATTAAGAGCAAAAATATTAAAATGCACCAACAAAGTGTAGTAATAATTGTTGACTAAAAATTGAATGCTCGTCACATTATTTTCAATAAACTTACTTGGTAACGAATCAATAGTATTAGCCCGTTTATCGGTATTACATGAAGTAAAATATTGCATGTTTAATTTGTAACGTACTATTAATATGAATGCTAAGTATTCATTCCACCGGTGGCCGTGGCGTTGTTGTTGTTGTTGTTGTCGTCTTTGTCGTTGTTGTTCATTGGCCTTTTGCATGTTTTGTTCTTGATACAATTTTTGTGACTTCTCGATCTCTTTCTTTAATGCTTCTTGACGCGCTACAAAAAATAATTAGATATAGTTGATCGTTAGTAACTTAAATACAATTAATCAATATATTGCATTTTCGATCAAAGTGAAAATGTTCGTGCATGTTCCACTTAATTGATAAGACAATGATGTGTAGGATCTCTTAAACCATTAGAGAAGATGATGTTACTACCAAACCTCCTAAGCACCATCTTTATGTCCTACATTGTTACACACACATAACACACGTGAAATTTACATAAAACAATATAAATTAATATGCTAAATAAGTAACACGATATGATGCTTACTTTACCACCATAATAAGTTGTAGCCCAATGTGCACGCGGTGTGGAGGAAGTTGTGGTTTGTTGTGTGTGATTTTTGACACATTATATAGTTGATAAAATATTTGTAACTCATGGACGGGAAGGTAAAAAGACTAACCACTAATTGGTGTGTTTAATTTATGCATTCATGGCATTTTTGGTTTGTATTCTTTGAGGTTTTAGGCACTAAATGTATAGGTCATATGTACTTACCACTTAAGCATGCAACCTAAACCAAGGTATTTACACATGAAGCCTCCCAATAGCAAAATCAATTCATGAAACATTTATTAACACCTCTTTGCATTTATAAGACTACTTAGTCTTTTATTATATATGATGTAACTTTGATGAGCAAGAAAACAATAATTACCAATATAGACCAATTTCATATGTGCTTTTCTATTTTTTTTCTTGTATTATAATTAATTCGTTTTCTTTTCTCTCTTTTTTTCTTTCTTTTATTCAATTAGTGTCTAGAAAACGAAATTAGCTATACTTCACTCTGACTTAGCGACGTGCTCCAAAAAGTGTTAGCCTATGCTAGAAAAGAAATAGATCATATGAAAGAATGTCGTAGAAAATAGGGTTAAAGCCATTAAACACAAACGTACTTTCTCAAATTTTCACATCTTACCAACATGGTATGTAAAAGTTCATTGTTACCATCCAAACTTTCAAATTATGAACAATATCATCATGATCACCCTCAAAAACTTGCATCGTTAGTCCTTTTTACTAACGATCATTAGTAAATAACTGAAAATTAGGTTTTCTTATGTTTTCGTCTGTTTGTACACGTTTTTTTCCGTTCTTACACGCTTTCGTCCGTTCTTACACGCTTTCGTCTGTTTTACACATTTTCGCCTGTTTTTACACGTTTTTGTCCGTTTTTACATGCTTTCGTCCGTTTTTTCACGTTTTCGTCCGTTTTTGCAAGTTTTCATCCGTTTTTACACGTTTCATCCGTTCTTACACGTTTTCGTATGTTTTTTAGACCTTTTCGCTTGTTTTTTCACGTTTTCGTCCGTTTTTGCACGTTTTCATCCGTTTTTACACGCTTTCGTACATTTTTACACGTGATACGCTTGTTTATGAGAATGAGAACTAGGCATATTCTTTAAAAATATTCCAACTATCTTGTTATCCTAATATCCTATGACAAAAGTTTTATACGAAACATTTTTTTATCTAAATAACAAACCACGCGATCTCAATCATTCATTTTTTTATCAAATAAAATAAATCCACTTACATTTTTTTAAATTAAAATATATTTTAAATCATTAATCGTTACGCGAAATTAATTATATCATCGCAATAAGAGTTAAATTATCTTTCTATAAATATGCACTTTTATATACTTTTGACGAAATTTTGAAAAAAAAAAAAAAAAAAAATCCGTCGAAAGTATATAGAAATTGATAACAACCTCACTATCCTTGAGCTCAACCTCACCTACCGGTAAATAGGGCACAATTATAAAAAAACGCGGCCTGCAAAATTAGACATGTTGTGAATAACATAAATTATGAAAGAATCGCACTACACAAAGAAAGCACCTTGAATTATTAACCCCCTGCTAAAAAACTACCAAGCTGAAAAAAACAGTCGCCGGAATTTAGTTTGCGGATGTCGTTAATTTTGATTGCACAGAGTGAGTATGTGTGTGTGTGACATGAAGTCAGTTTTTTTTTCCAGCCTTTTGTTTGTTCTGGTTGTAAGGTTTTCTTCTTCTGAGTTTTGTTTATCTACTAAAGTGGTTATCTTTTAATCTTTTATTGAGTGGTGAGATCTTAGTTCAAGAAGCTTCATGAACAGCAATGAACATGGTCACGTACAATTTTAGGTAACACATGGTGGATTGATATTGAGTTGTACAATGTTTACGTCTGCCATAGATGATTACTGCACCCACTAACTGTACGATGAAGGTAATTAGCAATACTAATTCGTGAACAGTTTAACTCCCAACGTTTTGTAGCCAATGGGCTTTTGCCAAAAAATCACCGCAACACTAATATGACTTTGTCAACCAATAGGATTGCAAATTAGACAATGATAAAAGAGTTTAACATTAATTTGACAATATCATTAATGTCACATCATCTTTACCTATTAGTATATAGTATAATGTAACTTTGATGAGCAAGAAAACAATAATTACCCATATAGACCAATTTCATATGTGATTTTCTATTTTTTTTCTTGTATTATAATTAATTCGTTTTCTTTTCTCTCTTTTTTTTTCTTTCTTTTATTCAATTAGTGTCTAGAAAACGAAATTAGCTATACTTCACTCTGACTTAGCAACGTGCTCCAAAAAGTGTTAGCCTATGCTAGAAAAGAAATAGATCATATGAAAGAATGTCGTAGAAAATAGGGTTAAAGGCATTAAACACAAACGTACTTTCTCAAATTTTCACATCTTACCAACATGGTATGTAAAAGTTCATTGTTACCATCCAAACTTTCAAATTATGAACAATATCACCATGATCACCCTCAAAAACTTGCATCGTTAGTCCTTTTTACTAACGATCATTAGTAAATAACTGAAAATTTGGTTTTCTTATGTTTTCGTCTGTTTGTACACGTTTTTGTCCGTTCTTACACGCTTTCGTCTGTTCTTACACGCTTTCGTCTGTTTTACACGTTTTCGCCTGTTTTTACAAGTTTTTGTCCGTTTTTACATGCTTTCGTCCGTTTTTTCACGTTTTCGTCCGTTTTTGCAAGTTTTCATCCGTTTTTACACGTTTCATCCGTTCTTACACGTTTTCGTATGTTTTTAGACCTTTTCGCTTGTTTTTTCACGTTTTCGTCCGTTTTTGCACGTTTGCATCCGTTTTACACGCTTTCGTACATTTTTACACGTGATACGCTTGTTTATGAGAATGAGAACTAGGCATATTCTTTAAAAATATTCCAACTATCTTGTTTTCCTAATATCCTATGACAAAAGTTTTATACGAAACATTTTTTTATCTAAATAACAAACCATGCGATCTAAATCATTCATTTTTTTATCAAATAAAATAAATCCACTTTCATTTTTTTAAATTAAAATATATTTTAAACCATTAATCGTTACGCAAAATTAATTATATCATCGCAATAAGAGTTAAATTATCTTTCTATACATATGCACTTTTATATACTTTTGACGAAATTTTGAAAAAAAAAAAAAAATCCGTCGAAAGTATATAAAAGTGCATATCTGTAGAAATATAATTTAATCCTCATCGCGATTTTGTATTTTTCGTATCTTAAAGATTTACCGTTTGCAAGCATGTTGTTTTTAAAAAAATGATGAAAAATGAGCTTTTTAGTTTGATAAAAAAATTGATTGCTAAGATTCATCAATTTGTTCCTTTTCACCTTAATATCATATTTGTTGTGAAAAATGTTCACATTTGTTCGGCAACTTTTTTTGGTATAAGAAGTTGTGACTTTTTACAATATACATCCCCTACCAAAAAATATGATTTAATTGTAACATACACAAATTGTACACGGTTCTCATACTGAATTATCCTAAACTATCATTCACTTAGAGCATGAGGAGTAGTATTTATGTTGGTGTGATGATGATCACGTTCTCCATGTGCACATGATAGACAATGCTTCCGGCTTCAACTCCCTTTCCCCCACTTTGAAGATCTCATCACGACAACATTAATAGTAAAATAGAAAACTTAGATATGCTACTTTTGGATTGGTTAGTCCCTAATATAATTTTTTTCAATGGCAGTATTATATTAAAAGACAATCCTCTAGTAAGGCACTAGAAGCTAAATAATACAATTACAAATTTAGAAATAAATAAACGTACACTTTTTAGATACCTCCTGAGACTTTAACTGCGATGATTACAAAAAAGATGACACTACCAATGACCACTTTTGTGTTTTCTTTGTTCGAGTCATTGTTAAGAAACAATGTGACGCTCATGCTATAAGGCATCCAGCCCACAACTAATAAACATGTTATATAAGTCGAGTCGACTTCAAAAGTATACGGGAGAGAAATATCACACATTTTAACTTTTTTTTATTATTATTACTCTCTTCGTCCTAAAATAATTGTCATCCGACAAAAAATACACAGTTTAAGAAAAATGTAATTAGAACTGTTTTTTTTTTCACTTACTTTTTTGCAGAATGACATTTTATTAATTAATGCATTTTTTTAAAGTTTGTAATACTAATTTCAACAAAAGGTAATATGATAAGCTCAATCAAATTTTCTTATTTATTTTAGTAGTGAAAACCAAATGCAGATATTTCAAAAAGAAATATGACTTTTAAATTGGAACGGAGGAAGTATATAATAATGGTTTGTAGATGGGTTTATGACTAAAATTTGGATTTGGATTTGAATTTGAATTTGAATTTGGTTTAGGATTTGGATTTTGATTTGATGTAAGAAAAATAAAAATAATATTTAAAAATATATTATATATTAAATACAAATATAAATTCATTTTATCATTTATATCAAGGATATATAAATAAAAACAGTAAATACTAAAAAAATTGATTGGTTAAAAATTAAAAAGGGCATTTTTAAAAGAAAAAGCAAATCTTGGTCATGAATATGAGGTTTGTTTATCCACATATTTTTGGTTGTCAGTACCATATGCAAACTCGAACTATTACACCAAACAATGTGTTTGACTTTGAGTCCTATCCCAAATTTCAAGACCCTCGTAACAAACAGACTCTTAGCTTACCAGAACTGAGCTTGAAAATACTAATTACTAACTAAACTCGAACTTAATCTTAAGACTTAGTACTTGATCAAGCGTGCGTCAAGTTAGAGTGCACGGTGCAATGTGTTATCCTTTCACCATCCATCAATAACGTTACGAACGGTGCCACCGTTCTGCAGCGTGGTTTGTGTCGTTCAGCTGTCCGTGTTATTGGTATTGCCTTTTTTGTGAGTGAGTGGTATTTTGTGAAACTCACAAGCGTTATTAGCATTTTTGTTGAAAAAAGTATTTTAGTTATTAATATATTATTGGTGAGGTGATGAGATAAGTGGCAGGCGAATAACATGTTGTTCATTACCCGGCTCTCTTACAAGTCAAGTTTCTAAACGTCGTCAACTCGACTAGGTCGATGACACCCATTAAACACGTATACAAATATACATGGAAATAGAATGATATTTAAACAAGAGTATACGTGCATACATGCCTCTCTCTATTTCACAAACAACACAACACACCTACTCCCTGTCTTCCTCTCTAGGGAGGTCCACCTTTTATCTGCCACATTTCTCTCTTTCTCTCTGTATATATTATATATATAACATATCTATATACATTCTGTAAATTTCTGGTTAAATCCAGTTGTAACATTCAACCCAACAAAAACCATCATAAACCCACAAAACATTTACCTCAAATGACAATCTTGTCAAAAAAAAACCCAACATTGTGACCAAGAAAATGATTCTTGCAATTGACAACATTGTAATAATAATAAATTGGTATAAAATAAAATGGCTTTAAAGATACCAATTAATTGGGTTTCTTTTAATCAATTGGGTTTTGTTCAAAACAAGAAAAAGATTGAATCTTGTAGTAGTAGTAATGGTGGTTTAGTGAAAGTGAGGAAATGGGAGTGTTTGGGAATGAGGTTAGTGGAAGCTGAAAGAGCTGTTGAAGATGATAAGCAAAAGCAGCAGAAGCAGCCTTTGAGTTCTGATGAAAAGATTGATGAGAATAATAAGATTACTGAATCTGTTAAAGGGTTTCATAAAGATTTAAATTCTTTACCAAGTAAGTCTTTTTTTATTTTTTTTTATAAGTTGCATTTGTGTTAATTTGGTTCTGATTAAAATTGGGTATGTTTGGTAATTTATGTAAAGATTGTTGGTATATTTGTGGCATTTTTTTTATAAATTTTATGTTGGTAAATTAGATTGATTTATGTAAAGATTGTTGGTTAAGTTGCATTTTGATTTTGGTTGGTCAGATTGGGGTTGTTTAGAATTTTATGTAAAGGTTGTTGGTTGGGAATTTGGTTGTTCATCTATCTATTCAAACATGACATAAAAAGGTACCTTTTTTTGACTTTTCGTGTTAATTTATATAGAATCTGAATTTGGCAAGAAAAATATTGACTATTTCAACCATTGTAATTGACTATTTATTGCATTGCTAGAAGGTTAAAAAAAAAAAGACATTGTAAAATGACCATTTTGGACAGTAACTGGTGATTTAAATGCAAAGAGAATCAACATATTTGGTACTTTTTGTTACAAGTCATTCATTTTGCAAGATTTGATCAAAACTTTACAGATGTGTTAATTCTGCAATTGGTAGTATTGCTGTTGCTTGAAAAGTTAAACAATCTTTAATGCATGGTATATGAGATATTCTTTTGATACAAATTTTATGCTGAGCTTTAAGAAAATAAACTTTTTTATTTCTTGTTTAGTATGGTAGATTGGTAGGGTACCAATTATTTCTTGTTTAAAAAAAGTGAGACATTCCATAGGCTGGCAAAATTGCAACTTTAATCTCAAGCCATTTTTAGATTGATACTTTGGGTCGAGCATGGGTTACAATGCAGTAAAAGGTTGCCTAAAGAGTTGAAACCGGTTACCTGTCTTTGATGGCTTGGTTAAAACTCGATTATCCTATTATGGCAGTTGATGGTCGAGCATGGTTGTTATTAGTTTATTGTACTTTTTCTATATGAATATTATTCCTTAAGAACATGCATGTCTTGTATATCAATCAACATTCAGAATCTTGTAAAAGAATCCTAACTCGCAAATCTAGCAATAAACAAGGTATCATGTGCATAACGTGATATAGAAGATGTGCAGTGTAAGAAAATGTTAGACCACTGTATTGATAGAGTACTCTAGCTGTAAATACTAAAAGCCTAAAACTGCCACTGTACGCTCGTAAAGTTTAGAGAAGTGTTGAACAATGTACATATCATTTTCTGTTGTTCATTTCCTGCCATTTTAGGTAATATGTGACTGATCATATAAGCTAACGTTAATCTATCCTCAGTCACAATCATTTTTTAAAATTTTCAAAAGCATAGATGTATTCGAAAGTAGATATACCTATAATGCTATTAAAGATGCATTACTCAATTTGTTGACCTCTTATGCTACAGTTCTATGGATATTGAAGCACAAAACATGATTGTACTGTTATAAAACCATCTCTACTGAACATGATTTGCTAGATATTGTTCTTTCGGCATATAGGGTTATACTCCCAATTTGTTACAATTGAGGAATGAAAATCATAGGGAATCATGATCATAGTGAGATGATCAAGTGCCTTAAGTAAGGATGGTTAAGTGATCTTCCATTTATCGTAATCAGTTTTCTTAGAGAATTTCTTACGTGCTTCTCTCCAATTATAATTTTTGAGTCAGATAACAATGAATGATCGTTTATAGCAAAATCCTTTTAAGTAATTATTGTGAGTTGATCATGATGGTTATTGCCAAATATTCTATCTGCACGTCCAAAGACCCCTAAGAACGTAAAATAAAATGATTGTCGGTTTGTACCTTAAGTCAACATATATGTCTCCATTGGTTTGTTATGTTTAGTATGATCTACTGTCTGAAAATAAATGTAAAAGTTTCCTTTTCAAAAATTCCTTAGTGGATGCAACATTTCCATTTTTAGCAAAAATGTCATTATAAAAATTGCAACTAATGGTACAATCTTGTATCAAACTAATACAAGTCATATGTCGTAATTATTTTGGGACAACTTGGCACTCATTTACATTGCATACCAATGATCATGCACATGCCTTTGACATAGAATGCCAAAATTGTATATCTATATATATACTACATTTGCTTAAAGCTTAAAAACTTAAAAAATCAGTAATGTTAGACTAAAATACCCATACTTGTAAAAGGCATCACAATCTATTAAATATTAAAATACTTAATTACAATTTAACCACTTAACTTTCTTCACTCTCACTTGCTCCACACCCATATATGCATAACAAAAATTGCACACACAAATTAACGCTACTATACACCGTTGCCGCTATGCGTGGGTAATCGTCTAGTAGAAAGTATACAATTATTTATTTATGTTCAATTCTAACACTAAAAGATTTTGTATTCATGTTAGATATATCATCTTTCGATTTTGTTATTTGTATCGACTAAATAGTCAAATATATTTCTCTAAATTTCAACATTGAAAGTAGTTGCTTGACTTAAAACATCAAAGTAGAATTACTCACAGATAACAAAGAAAATACTGTATTAATTAACAATACATTTGTAAACTGTAGAGCCCTTATCAGCGACGGATCTTGTATCTTCTGGCAATGATGGCTCAAAGGTTCGAGTTGCCTACCAGGTAATACACAATTTTTTCGTATACATTTTTCCGATTTCCTTCTTATATTTTGGCTTTTTTGGTTACTATAGGGTCTGCCAGGTGCATATAGCGAGGCTGCTGCTCTTAAAGCATACCCAAAATGTGAAACAGTCCCATGTGACCAATTTGAATCTGTATTTAAGGTATCACCTTTTGTTCATTAATCTCTTTATTCATTAATAATCTATACTTCGTAGACTAGAGCATATTAGTTATGAAAAAGGCTACCAGTCAACTTAAAAAAGTACTCGATCTCGACTCAATTTAATTTGAGCTGAACCCAAGCTGTGGCTACTGGAGTAGACTTTCAGGCCGATCTAAAATACTCGAACCTTTAAGCTTGGGAGTCAATATTGAGCATTGGCGTTTTACACTTCTACCCTTTTTTGTATATGTGTATTCACATAAATCTAGTCAGACGAACTGACCAAGCTCGAAAGTATGGAGTGGATGAATACTGACCTTCATTGCTATTATTATTCATATTTAAAAACTGACAACTGAGTCGAACTCAAGTTTGAAACAACGGCTCAAGTCAAGTTTCAAGCTATGAATTTTATATTTGAGCTTGAGCACAAGCTCTGGCTTCTGTCGACTCGACTTGATTACACCCTTAAATAGCTTAGTAACTTTCACTATGTTTCCATTTTGGCAACCAACCTATTTTTTGTAAACACAGGTCACTAAAACATTTATAATCCATCATCTTGGGTGGCAACTGTAAACTTGGTGATTTGCCAAGTCACCAGCTTACGTTGCATCCAAGTAAGGGCCCACGTGTTCACTGTCTTTTTTGTTGAATGAAATGCAAACTCACACAAATGACTTAAATGCTGTATTTTTTAAAGTTCAGCGATCTAGATTGCGGAAAGAATGTTTGTTGCGAATATTGGAAATATAGTGAAATTTGGTTGCTGTTACATGCAATTAACCCTTATGGAACTATCACGTTATTATTTGAATTAATTAACCTTAAAAATTGTGAGCCTAACAAATTTCTTGATGCATATTTTTATATATTAGGCTGTTGAGTTATGGCTGGTGGATAAAGCAGTACTCCCGATAGAGAACTCTGTAGGCGGAAGTATTCATAGAAATTACGATCTACTCCTTCGTCATCGGTTGCACATTGTTGGTGAAGTGCAGATGGTTGTTAATCACTGCCTTTTGGGTGTTCCTGGAGTAAGAAAGGAGGAACTAAAGCGCGTTTTAAGCCACCCTCAGGTCAAAGCATTTCTCGTTTCCACTCCTTTTATCTCATGGAAATTTCAACATTTTGTTTCTTGAATTAGTTTTCTACCCATTATATAATCACTATAGAGTAGTTAACTTATTGATTCAGGTGGTACCAGATTCTTTATTGTCTTTATTCAACGGAAAATTTTGGAAAATTCAAAAGATAGTCAACACTTAACTTAAACTACATACCAAGGCAAACACTGCAATTTTCATGAAAGGAGATATTACATGTTTGTATTGTGTGTAGTCCACAATAGAAATTGTCCNTTTTTTTTTAACTTAATATAGTGGAATATTTTAGAAGCTAAAATTTGTTTTAGATGAAGAAATATCTTCCGATTTGAAAACAAAATTCCACAACTAATTTCTTAAATCATTTAGCTTCTTGACATATATATCATGAGCGAAATAAGCCTAACTCGTTCTGGTTGGTTTTTCTATGGGCCACACTTTTAGGATGTGAGAATAAATTTTAGTTATGATACACAAATAAAAATGGGAAGCACAAATAGAACTTAGTAGTTAGAGGTGTGCAGATTTAGTCTAAATTTTATTAATTTCTCAGTCTATAATTTATGGCTAGCGTAAAACAAATACACCGTTTGGCCTTATAAGGTGAAGTGTTCGACTCGTAGTCAAATTGGTAACGATAATGTAGGAATATTAAAAAGAGAGCATTATTTATAAGATTATTAATGATCAAAGTGGTATACATGGGGTGAAACTTTCCAAGAAGAGAAATGTTGCTTTATATTTGAATTGAGCAAGCATATGACCTACATTTACTCCTTTTTTGAAACAGGCACTTGATCAATGTGAGAATGCCCTGAACAAATTAGGTGTTATAAAAGTTAGTGCTGAAGATACTGCTCTTGCAGCTCAGGTAAACCTTTGATTTTCTGTGTTATATTAGATATCTCGATTAATTCCTTTGTTTAGAATTTTACTTTGAAGTTTGAACTTTATTGTAGATTGTAGCTTCTGACGGTATACGAGACACTGGGGCAATTGCAAGTTCTCGGGCTGCAGACATATATGGACTGGACATTCTAGCACAAAACATCCAGGTGACACCTGCTTATCATCTTTGTTTCACAGATTATCTTGTAACATCCAATCCTACAATACTAACAGAGCCAAATAAAATGTAACGTAGCCTATTACTAATGTTATTTTTGTATGGGCTAAGCATTTTTCTCCAAAAGATTTGATTTCCCGTAAACATTTTCACTGTCAAGTGCCATTACGAGAATTAAATTATTCCAGTAATAATCTTTTTGAAGTATATGAGATTTAGTAAAACGCTTCAGGTGACGATTTGATCCGTCATGCCCATTTGACCGGTTTCCTTTGTAGCTACGTTTTTTTGACCCGTTAGATATATGCGATAAAAATAACTTTATAACTGTGCCAGGTGTTATTGTCCATCTTTGTATCGTAGTATTACTTCCAGTTATATGTTTTTTCATATATTATCAAGTACCTTTCTATCTCGGTTATAATCTCTACTTATTGCTTTTTTTCCAGAATGATTTAGATAATGTTACTCGTTTTCTAATTCTAGCAAGAGAACCTATAATCCCAGGAACCGATAAGCCCCATAAGGTTAGAATAATAATCTTCCTTTCTTTGGGTTCAAAACCAAATTCTTTTAGCATTAAATGGCCGACTCTTATTTATTACTTTCTTTTTGTATTTTTCAAGACGAGCATTGTCTTTACATTAGAAGAAGGCCCTGGGGTACTGTTTAAAGCATTAGCTGTGTTTGCTCTTAGAGAGATAAACTTATCAAAGGTATGTCCCTATTTCACTCATTTAAGCGCTTTACCAATTAGAAATACGATTGACAATATTTGTTTTTTCCATACCCTTTTCCAGATTGAAAGTCGGCCTCAACGGAAGCGTCCACTTAGGATTGTTGATGATAGCAATAAAGGAAGCGCCAAGTGAGTGTCATTATAACTACACTATTCTTCCTATCTATAGGTGGCAATTTTTTAACCATTTACCTTTGAAAGGATATATTAGGCCGTAGGGGTGTAAACCTAAGTTGCACGGGGACGGAAACGGAGACGGGGACGGGGACGGGTACGGGTACCGGGAAACGGCAACATCCTAAAATTCAAGAAACGGGTACGGCGGGGAAACGTCTGTGTTTTATAATATTTTAATAAACTTGTAAAAAAAAAACATCTATAACTATTTATAAGTAAACTTTTAAAAAACATCTATGACTATTAATTTACTTTATCTTGTTATCATTCAACATTTTTATTTAGAACATTTAGATCCTAAACATGTAAATTGTTGAGTACTATTAAATAGCTAAAGCTTTACATATTCACCATTTTAAGAGAAACATATAAAAATAAACAAATTATGTTTTGAAATTGGAAAGAGTAAAACCTAGACGTAAGACTCTATAGTCTATAGGGATATTATATAGAATAAAACAAAAGTAATACCGTACTAGTATTTATTTCTTTCTCTTTCATCAATGTTTATCTTCTACATANTGACTCTTATTTATTACTTTCTTTTTGTATTTTTCAAGACGAGCATTGTCTTTACATTAGAAGAAGGTCCTGGGGTACTGTTTAAAGCATTAGCTGTGTTTGCTCTTAGAGAGATAAACTTATCAAAGGTATGTCCCTATTTCACTCATTTAAGCGCTTTACCAATTAGAAATACGATTGACAATATTTGTTTTTTCCATACCCTTTTCCAGATTGAAAGTCGGCCTCAACGGAAGCGTCCACTTAGGATTGTTGATGATAGCAATAAAGGAAGCGCCAAGTGAGTGTCATTATAACTACACTATTCTTCCTATCTATAGGTGGCAATTTTTTAACCATTTACTTTTGAAAGGATATATTAGGCCGTAGGGGTGTAAACTAGTCGAGCTTTTAACGAGCTACTCGAGCTCGAGCTCGTTTAACTCGAGTCGAGCTTGATAATTTTCGAGCTCGAGTCGAGCTCAAACAAAATTTAGAGCTCGAATAATTAAACGAGCCGAACTTTTAAAACTTATATTTAGCTCGGCTCGTTCGAAAGCTCGTTTAGTTATTCGAGCTGAACGAGCCAAACGAGTTACTCGAGCTAAACGAGCCGAACGAGCTAAACGAGCCAAACGAGCTAATCGAGCTAAATATGTAGTTTAAAAATATTTTAATTTTAAATTTTTAATTACTATAAGTATTAGGTTAAACTTAAAACCAAAACTAGCAAGATGTTAATCTTTAATCACATAAAAGATCTACACTTTAGTTTATATGTAAAATATACGTACAAACTAGTAAGCTTGGGCTTTTATTTTTATAGACCCCACATTGCCTTCTTTTTGTTTCACTCTTCCAATGTGGGAATGTGAAAGGAAATCATTTTCTTTTCTTTTTTCATTCAAACTTACAAGTATTACTTGGATTCTTAATATGTATGAATAAGTTAAATGTGATAAATAAACTGTTACTCATATATATTCATTGATCATATAATGGTTTATATTAGTTTTATGCTAGTTAAGAGTTTTATAAAGAAGTAACTAATATGTTTAATAAACTCTTTATCAAATATATAAATGAATTAAATCCAATCATAAATACCACTAAATAAGAATTATGAATCATTAGATGATTTCAACGAATCTCGCTCGTATGGCTCACGTGATGTTGAGAGTTATATTGAGGTTTTTGTGATTATAAATACAACATATGTATGTATATTGTATATAAACGATCCTTTTCTATGATTTTCACGCTTACGCACATAAAAGACACATACGATGAAATTGAGATATGTGTTATCACATGTGACACATATATATGATACTCAAATATGTATAGACACATAGACACGTACGTATGAAAGCCAAATATGTATGGACACACACATATGAAATACATAAGTCCGACCAATATTTACCTATAAAGACACATATTTGATATATATACATATGCATAAACTCATTGTGAGGTTGCTAAAAGCAGTTGGTTCATGGTTCTTAAACGATATAACATAAACAACGTTATCCATGGTTCTTAGACAATAGAACATAAACAACGTTATCATCTTCGATCAACCTGATGATGAAACACGGAGATTGTTGTTGGTAATATTCTTGTAGAAACTCTTATTCTGATTTTAGTTATGAACTGACTAACTCTTACACTCGTAAATTCATGTTTAACTGGTTGAGATATTTATGACAATGGTTTATTGATTATAATCCATTACATGTGAATACAAACATGTTTATGTATACACATATAATGTCTCTCATATGAGCATTTATACATACAAACACGCACATACATTCTTACATATGATACACACATACATTTACAAGAGACACCAGAAGATACATAAATACACAATACACATACACATACACATAACTGACTTGGTTCACGACCCAAACAATTCATAATTTACTTGAGCTCATTAAATAATTTATGATCTTTACTCTAGCTCGAATAACAAAAGTTCCTCTACCAATTTCATGAATCGAGCTTACAAAATTATATACTTGGCTATACTCACTCGAAAATCATGTATATAAAAAGAGGTAAAACATATACTAGGGAATCATATATGATACAAGTATATCAATTATATGTTCTTTATGAACCTTAATTAATCATTTATTTTATTCTTTTAGCATCAATTTTTTGTTCTTTTCTATTATTAGATCAAGCGTATTAACTTTGTTATTTAGTTTAATTAGTAGATTTGTTAGCATAAGTTAATGAAAAAAATATCATATTTTTAATTAAGAATTATAATTATAATAGAAAATGTAACAATATAAAATTTATGTTTTGAAAATTATGTGAAGTAGTTGTATATTGCCTAATCAAAGAAACAAGATGAAAAGTATCCCACATTGAAAATAATAAGAAAAGTGAAGAGAGATGGATACTATAAAACAAAGACCCATTTCATTTTTCATAAACAACTACATCTACTTGAAATTATAAAAAATATAAGTATGATTGTTATACACTCTTTTGCTTCAAATGCAAACTAGTGTTTGTTATAAGTTACATAAACTTTCGTTTAACATTAGAACAATTTTTATCATCGTAAACGAGGTTTCGAGCTCGAGCTTGAGTTAATAAACGAGCCTTTCAAGTTCGATCTTCTATACGAGCATATTAAGCTTGAAAGTTATTTTATTAGAGGATTACAAAAAAAAAAGTTAAAAATTTTAAACGAGCTTCGAGCTCGAGTTCGAACAACAACAAAATATTCGAGCTCGAGCTCGAGCCAATTTATAAAAGTTTATTCGAGCTCGAGCCGAGCTCGAGCCGAGAAGTTAATAAACGAGCCTAGCTCGTTTAGGCCAAAACTCGACTCGGCTCGGATCGTTTACACCCCTACTATCGCTATTGTTTCCTCTCACATGGGTCAAACCAGTAAAACAAAAACATTGGATAAAATTTTAAATGCTTAAAATCTCCGGAATCATTTAATTTAAAATATTCATATTATTTTCAAGATAACTATATTTGATGAAGTCATTGTTTATAAAAGGTTTAGAAAATCAGGACAAGTTTCGGGTCAACCTGCACAAATATTATGGCCACTCATTCTGCCAATGCTGCTTACGTAGTATATACTAGGAGTGTTAAGTGTTAATAGATGTTTAAAAAATCTGCAAATTCGATGGTTCACATTCATGAGTGGAAGATATTAAACCTTTGCTTTGACTGTCACAGATATTTTGACTACTTATTTTACATCGACTTTGAAGCTTCGATGGCTGAGCCTCGTGCCCAATATGCTCTTGGACATCTACAGGTACTTCATCATCTATACCTCCATAGAATTTCTTCTCATGATACTTCAGCAAATAAAAAACAGTGGCGCTAAGAATGTATTTTCACCTAATGTCATATTTGGTTTCTCAAAATCTTCTACAATATTTACATAAACACAACATTCTCAACGAGAATGCAATGCTTTCCAATTTAGGTTGTCATAAAAGTTTCTACATTTCCTTTTCTGAAAGATTATCAACAAATCTACCTATTTATCTATTACTATCGTATTAACATGTTGGTAAAGAATTAATTATGGTTCAAAGGCTTTCATTATTGTGTTAAGGAGTATTTTTTGTGCCTTCTTATTTCTTGCAATACTTATCTTGGAATAATGTGAAAAGTCAAACCTTGCATTTTTATAGTATTCATGGCATGATATAACCGTGACTTGTAGTGATTTACATATCTAATGGAGAGAATGTTGTAATTTTATCAAATTTTGACTTCACAAAAGCGTCGGTTACTATTTGATGAACCAGCAAAATATTGGTATTAATTCAGTCTTTTGTTTATTTGAATAAAACAGTTTAAGTTAAAAATTATACGTGGAGCATAAACATTAACAACTCTATCGAATAAATTCAGTGATTTACATTTTTTGTTTGATGATAATTGCAGGAATTTTCCAGATTTCTTCGAGTTCTTGGCTGCTACCCAATGGATACAGCTTTATAGATCACAATTTAGCCTGACATTTTTGGCAAATGGATGTGTATCAGATCCTTTCTTTATTCGTTTTTCTCATGTTACTGCATTTTAGGTGGTCGTTGCACAGCAAAGTAAATTTCGGAACCACTTCTTTTTATAGTTTTCGTTTCATTATTTGTGGAGGAATAGTAGTAATTAAAATCTCGTGCAAAGTGTTGTGGCAATGGATTCTTGTAAACATATTACATCTTGTTCAAAAGCTATAAGGTGTTGAAGGTGTTCTAACTTTGAGCAACTGAATATGAAATAAAGTTTTGACAATTGAGCCATTAGCGATTTAGCAAACTTCTATTTCAGAGATGCATACTGACTTTGGTCAAACAAACTACTATTCTAGTCTCCGGTTCATATTTATATGACAAGTTTTTGTTTTATGGACAAAATTTTGTTTTAGGCTGCGTTTGTTTTTTCAGATGTTTTATGTCTGATCTACAAAACCATGTTTGCTAGAGAAGAGGTGGATTTGAAGCTTTTTAAGATACAAGAAGTGATAATAATTAGAAAAAGAAAAAAAAAAAAAATCTATAAAATTGGACACGATAAAATCATTTTTGTCTTTTTGTTTAAAAATAAACAAACACTTTTTTCACTTCCTCTTCCCCTTTTAGACATAAGAAGAAAAAATAAACGCATTTTTTTAATTTCTTCTTCTTCCCCGCAGACATATGAGGAAAAAACAAATCTACTTCTCCCGCTTGCAGACAAAAGTGAAAAGAAGTGTTTTTTAGGAAGGAAAAAAAATGTTAGTGAATCTGAAACAGCTCAATATCGAACATGACATGAGAGGTTTGACCTCGAATCCTAGAAAATTGTTGTGACATTTTATGATGTCCTCCTTAAGGAGGTCAGTTTTAAGGCGATGTGCATGTCGTAATGAGGTAGGTACACTGCCATCGCAACTGTTATAGATGAGTTGCAGTTACATATATGCAGCTTAAGAAAGATAAACTGAAAACCGTTGTACTGGTCTTTGAACTAGCTACTAAATATTATGTAAGAACATGGTTTAAAGTTAAAGGGTGGTTGCTGGTAGCTTCAATTAGAGCCATATTCGAGTAATCATTGAAATATGGGGGACTTTGTTAAGTATTTCAAACCTAACTTTCCATATGGAAAGAAGTTGATACAACCTACCTGATGGTCGAGACGCCTCTTGCTGGGATGATTGAAGTTTAAATCAAGAATGGTCTATATCAATCCACAAGGAGACTATGTTTAGGGTGATCAAATTCAAGCTCAAGCTAAGGTAGTCCTTCACGGGATCCCTATCGATTAGAGAGAAGAGTACATGCGTCACCCAATAAGGGTCATAGATACATGCTTTCCCATCACTTGTTTCTTATTCAAATCATTCTGATCGGGCAAACCCAAAGTCCCAAAGACTCCTGCTTTAACATCTCGAAAATATTAAAGGTTAATCAAAATTCGGAAACAAGAAAAAGTTCTGTCAACTGAGTTTGGTGTCTGCTACAAGAGTGTTACGAAAAAAAAATGAAAATATGTTCATGTAATATATAGAGCAGAATTGCCAAAATCAAAGAAGTGCATGAGCTCACAAATGGGTTGTGTCCTTGAAGGGCGAAAGACACTGGAAAACTGCAAGATGAAGATGCTTGTTAGGGTGTTTTATTTACTATCGTGTACATCAATTTATGGAAATTATAGCATCCTTGTGGCACTGATTAGGTATTTGAGCAGGAAATGAAATCGAAACTGAAAAGGTCATATCATTAAAAACTTGTAGGGTAAGGTCTTGGAGAAAGCCATCAAAGAGATTTACATGGTTACATTCGTGTAAAGGTCATATCATTAATGGAGCTAAACATGGTTACTTTTGTGGGAAACGAGGGCTTCGTCAAGGTGATCCTATGTCACCTTATTTGTTTACCCTCATGGTGATGTGTACTCGGTTAGGGTTATATAGAAGCTTTGGTCGTAAAGTTACTTCGCGTCAACAGAATGCATATCCATGTGTGACATTGAGAACCAAAACCTGTTATTGATCTTGTTTTTGCTTGAAAATAAACATTTAATTTAAACATGATGAAATGTAGATGTAATTTGAAAAGAAAAAAAAAAAAAAAAAAAAAAAAAAAAAAAAAAAAAAAAAAAAAAATCACAGTAAAGCATACCTCTGAGATTTTAACTGAGATAGTGATAATATTCAAGGAGAAAAACAATGCAAATTAATATGAGGTAGGTGCAAATCTGGAAGTGACACTGAATTGAAATATTATGGCAACATTGTTAGTTATGAACAAGGAAAGTATGAAAGCATAAGAATGTGAAGCATCTATCATATGAAAAGGACATATAAATATATTAGTAGAGAAAATCACAGCTATGATAAGCAAATGTCGTGAAGATGTGCTTATCAAGTAGTAGTTAACAAAATATATTATTTCCTATTTGAAGTTCTAGTTTCATAAATAATATTGTCCAGTTATTATGTAATGATTTTTAATACCGGGAAACTGTATCTAAAGACCAAACTGTGTTTTTATAAAGTGCTTAATAGGTAATTGACCAAAGCGTCTTTGGTTCTCTAAACAACAAATGCTTCCTGAATTCAATCTTGGTCTAATATAAAATTTACAACTTTCAATTGGAGGTATTAATTGTGATAAAGGGTTTTGTTAATGAGCAGTGTTAATAAAAAATATTTTTTTATCAATAATAGTTGGGCATAAAGTTGGTTAGTAGAAGAAAAATTCAAGGATGAGTAGTTTTTATTATATGTACAAATAAATTATGGATGTCCTAATATACTTTGTTAATACTACGTTATTATCATGTTCCAAAGCAAAGGGTTTTGTTAGGTGTTGTCATGTTAATACCAAGCATGACTCGTGCTTTCTTCACCATTGCTATGTGGAAGTTAGATGTGCTTATAAATAAGATGCATTATCACAAGACAATATGCAAAAACACAATTGCTACTTTGTATTCAAACAAACAAAAAGTTCATGCTTATAATAAATAACGGCCAATTTTCGAGCTAGGCATTCCTAAGTGTCAAAATGGAATCACTCCAAGTCCAAGTCCAAGTCCAAGAAGAGAACATCCTAATTGAGAAAGTGTGCCAGATTTATGAGAAACTTTCAAAGCTTGAAACACTCAAGCCCTCTAAAGATGTCGACAACCTCTTCACTCAACTCGTCCATGCATGCATCCCGCACTCTTCTATTAATATAGCCAATCTTCCAGCAAATATACAGGAAATAAGGTCTAAGCTCATCAGACTATGTGGTGAGGCCGAGGGCCTACTTGAAGCTCACTTCTCCACAATTTTAGGATCTTTCAAAAATCCTCTTCATCATCTTAATATTTTTCCTTACTATTCCAATTATCTCAAGCTTGGTCGTCTCGAGTATGACATCCTTAATCAACACTATTCCACCACATCAGAAACCCCTAAGCGTGTCGCGTTTGTGGGGTCTGGCCCATTACCTTTCACCTCAATAGTCTTGGCTTCTTACCATCTCAAGGATACAACTTTTCACAACTATGACATTGACTCTACGGCAAATTCCATGGCTTCTCGTCTGGTTTCAGCTGATCATGACTTGTCCAAAAGAATGGTGTTCCACACTGCCGATATAATGGATGTGACTGATGAGTTGAAGGATTATGATGTGATTTTCTTGGCAGCACTTGTGGGGATGAATATGGATGAGAAAAATAAAGTTATTCAGCATTTGGCTAAGTACATGGCACCTGGTGCCATACTCATGCTAAGAAGCGCCCACGGTGCCCGTGCTTTTCTTTACCCCGTAGTTGATCCTAATGTTCTTCATGGGTTCAATGTTCTCTCGATTTTCCATCCAGACGATGATGTCATTAACTCTGTTGTGATATCGCGTAAGTTTGTGGAACCGGTTAACATTGATAATAACTATCTTCATTTGGATATTGGCTCTCTCATGGCATCAAGTTGCAAGTATTGTGATATCCAACCATTCAACCATCCACTTGGTCATATGAAAATGATTGATGAGTCGATGTGATCATTCTGTTTTGAATCGTAATGCTCGTGTCACAAACTTATGGCTATATGTGTGGCTAATGGTGTGTGACTAAATGTTTGTCTAAGTTTTCTGTTGTGTTTCCAAATTTTAAGAAATAAATAATCATTTGTGATGTTAAAAAGGAAGTCATTAAATTAATGCTATTTCCGTAATGATTTCACGTGTCTCTCTATATACTTAA
The DNA here is from genome assembly GCA_014162995.1 of Artemisia annua. Classification (NCBI taxonomy): domain Eukaryota; kingdom Viridiplantae; phylum Streptophyta; class Magnoliopsida; order Asterales; family Asteraceae; genus Artemisia; species Artemisia annua. The sequence goes on from LBNU01029805.1 coordinate 158,799, forward strand.
TCTATGATTAGAGAATCAAAGTCAAATCCAGAAGCTGTGAAAGGGAAGTGAAATTGTTTGAAATGAGATGCTCTACATATGATTATCCAAATAAATTTGAAAGTTGTGTTCATGAAGTGAATATTAGATCCCTAATTAAAGGCACTTAAGATAATCAATAGTCATATTGCAGACTGAATTCCAACTACTTAACAAAGAAGGAATCATATATAAAAGCGGTGCTTATACTTTTCAGAACTTATTAAAACATGGTGACAAGAGGTGTCGGCATGCATTACAATATATGTCATTTGTGTGATGAAGTTGTCGAGTGTGAAGATCACTGGTTTAGAATCAGATATGGTACAAAATCAGGAGCTGGTGGGGAGGGCAAAGAAGATACAGCGTATTCTTTTCTCTTTAGCGGACTTTTTCGAACTTGATCCATTTTGCTTCAAAACACGTCCATTATTGCTAACTTTCACCAATTGCTTTATAATAACTGAGATTGAAACATTTAAGCAATTAAGTATCAAATCTTATATAAAATAATATAAAAAAGCAATATACATAGGATAAATGATGCTATAAACATGACCTTAGGTGACAGTCTTGAGCTGACGGCGTCATAACTAGAAAAGTGAAGAGTGATGGCGTCACAACCCATAAGGTGACACAGTCACAACTAAGTCGGTGGAACTCTCAAAACCCTATTGATGGCGAGTTGACGACGTCACACTTGTAAAGTAACGCCGTCACATTTATAATCCTATATATATTTTCGTATGATTTTCATTATTAGTGTAAGATCTTGGAGAGACCATTGGTGCACGAATTTACCAGCTATTGTAAGAGTTTTTAGCCCCCAAAACTCCATGTTTTATTGAAGATAAGTTATTCAATTTTTAATCATTACAATATGTCTATGTGTCGTGTGATTATTTGTTTATCTTCAATCCTATTTAACATGCTAGGCTAAATTTATAAGTATTTGCAATGAAACATAGTTATTGATTATTGATTGTCGTCTCTTGATTTAATATATTTTAGTATGTTTGTTTGAGTCAAATGCTTGTATCGAGTCACAATGAATTTTTTACAGAATTTCTAGGTGTTAAAACTTAGATTTTTCTAGAAATTTTCCGGAAACAAAATATAAAGAATTCTGTCAGATCACTTCTGACGGCGTCAGGAGTTATAACCTGACGGTGTCAGGTATTATTTCTGTAAAATTTTCCAGGTTTTGTTTTTCTACTAGAATTGTAAAGTTTCGTAAAATCTGTAATTTTTAAATTCCAGGAATCTGCAAACATTTATTTTGCAAACATTATATCTTTACTTTTATATAGAATGTACCGCCGATTTTATGCGAGGTTTCGTGTTTGTTTTCTTAGTTATTTAACAGGTTATATTGGACAAGAAGATGATTATATTTGAGGAGTGAAGCTTTGCATGTTCATTTTTTTGGAGGAGGATTTAACCTTGTTACCATATCATCTATACCGAGCGAATCAGGAGAGTATTTGTTTCTTTCATTTTCGTTTATCAATACTTTAGAAACATTGGGGACAATGTTCAACTTAAGTGTAAGGGGGGTAAATGAGGATACCCTAGAAACTACAATTTCACTTGATTTTTGTTTTGTTTAATAGTAGATGTGTAACACTAAGAGAAATACTTGTTAGGGCAATTTTGGCACCGAATTTAATTTTTTTTGCAACATATAGGAATGAAACTTTAGTCTTAATAAGCGTCTCATGGATAGGAATTATATGACTAGCACAAAAACCATACCACTCAAAAATTTCAACCTCAAATATGTGAGGTTCATCCCTAGATTTGTTAGGAAAAAGATTCATTATTAGTGCTTGTGAGTGTACCGATAGTACTTAGATTCTAGAACTTGCGTTAGTGATGCATCCCAAGACCGCTAGTGAGACAACATTCATGTAGTAAGGATTTACTATATGATAAGAGGCATTAGAATAACCAATGTTTTAAGCCTGTAATATAATTACATTGACTTTATTAGTCTAGTAATTCTCCCACACCTTTGCGATGTACTCATTTTTAGTACACGATACCCCTAGTACACTGATGCATATTTTCATCCTGTTTTACATTTATAAACTTAGACATATAAGGATAAACACATACTAACGGGCAGAGAACCCGATCAGATGTAGTAGAGCCTAGGTAAATTCGAGTGTCGTCCCTAAGAGCTGTTGTGAAAGAAATCAAAGCATATTATGTGATAATGATAGGTAAGAGTTGATAGAAATGATGAATTGAATAGTGAACATTGGTTGCAATTCACAAATTCAAGTCAAGGGATAGAAAGTATAAAGATAAAGCAGTAACCCAAGCTATTCAAGTAAATGTTCATGTTTATAAGCAACATACAGTGGCATAAATATCACTAGAAAATCGTAGGGTAAAGTCATCCTAGTCTATCTTCCCTAATATCGTCCCCGGAACCACAGGCACTACCCCATGCTAGTAAGCGGAGATTGGATACTCGGTTGAGTCATTAAGTGCCAAATATACTAGATCACATTCGGTAGAGATCCGGCCTCTCGGATCTTAGATCTCTCTAACTTCTTAAGTACCTCTACTTGTAAGGTGGTCCTATGGTCAATTCTCACACAAGGCAATATGGTCAGTTGTCATCCCAACCATTTCCTCGCAATCTATCAGGCTAGTGTCATATGGTCAATTCTTCTATCCTACTAAATGAACTGAGGTATCAAGTCAATCACATCTAGCGTAATAGATACAAACAAGTTTATAATACTACCGAAACTAGTATACATGATAGGACAAAGAAGATATCTCTACGCTGTAATCATCATTAGTTCCATAAGGTTGCCACGGAGTCTTCATTACGCCGTAACATTATTACTAGTAACGGCGTAGTCTTCACATCATGGATAATTCCACGTCATAATATAGCTACGGCGTAACATCATCACTTAGTTACGCCGTAGTCTTCTTGTAATAAGTGCTTTTGTCCATATTGAGTCCAACTTCGTCCATTAGCCGCTTCATACCCTATTAACAGTCTTGAAACGAAATATGAAGTAATAAGACAATACTACAAACAATATTAAGCTAAAATGGTCAATAAAGAAGGGAAATTGATACTTAGAATATCAAATTATTTGACGTCATCAAATATCCCCCCACTTGAACTTTACTTGCCCTCAAGTAGACCTTTAAAGAATTATTTTCAAAAAGACATCAACCTAAACAAGGGAAACATAAATTTAAAAATTTCCTTTGCTAGAATAAATTAAAGCCGAACACCTCACAAAAAAGGGAACAAACACTCATACTCTCAACTATTCTAAGTGTCAATTTTCGGGGTGATCACTCATTACACAATCATAGTATGTATTCTATCATTGGCTTGGCAGTTACACAAAACTCCACCACTAGAGCTAAGGTCGAAACAACTCTTGAAGGCAATATTGGGTGAACACATTATAAGGCTTGGGTGATATGTCGCTACTAACATACTACGGCGAAGGCGACAAAGAACATCTGATAACGCTCATTTTGTACATGTTTTATTCGCGTTATTTGTATGCTTGTGCATTGTATTTGGTTGTATTTGTGGACATATTGTGTGAAATAGGTACAAAAGATATATTAAAGTTCAGGTACAATCAAGTCCAAGAGTATAGCTTAAAAGATGGAGAAAAGTCGTTTAATCAAGAGCTTATGTACAATGCATGATTCTTCCCCTAATAAAAGTTTCGAAGAGATTGTTAAAGATAAAGAATCAAGTGAGAGTATTACAAAGACTTCCAAGCTCAAGAAAGATCAAGTGTTGATGTTATGAAGTGCCTGAGCAAAGTATTTTTGTGGGGGTTACAAGGTCATTGTTTTTTCTTCACCAATGGTTTTAAAAGATACAACACAGGTGTTAAAGTTTCAAACTAAGGTTCACTGGAAATCTCTACAGAAATCTGAAATTACCTTGAACCTCAGGTATGAGAACGCCAACCTCTAGGTTCACACAATCCTGGCTTCTTTAATGGTTGTTTATTAATGGTCCAAACGTCTTCAAGTGGGTTGTCATTACACTTCACATTACTCCAAGTGCAGAATTTTATGACACGTTTGGTGTCCAAGAAGACTTGCTTGTTGGCCGGAGACACCGAGA
>LBNU01029805.1:163280-184745 GCA_014162995.1 Artemisia annua
ATTGTAATCATTCAAGGAATCATTGTTGATAACCTCATAATAGTTCCTAACTCTTGTAATCATCATTACAACTTTGTAAGACTCTTTAATTATGTTTTCAAGTGATATAATTTCTGTGATTATTTCTTTGTTTGCCATGAGCGGCTAAGTGCTTTGTGCACTTGCCTAGATGATGTTTGTTGCAGGAAATGTGATTGAGTATGATTATATGGTTCTAAACTAATGAAGGATTAATACTAAGACCGAATTATGCTTTCAAAGTTTTCATAAACAAAAGAGTTGTCAAGTTAGATTGATTAGTAATAGTGTAATAGGCCGAAAGAGACATTGTTATTTAATCAATTGTAGAACCTTTGTCTATGAAGGATTTACCTTATGTATTGACCATTTCTTAAGTAACTTGGTTTAACTTGGAAAACTTAAAAATGATAATTGTCAATCGCTTGTGAAACGAAAGCGAATCAAGTATTTGAGTTGTGTTAATTTTGCTTGGTCAAATCCTTAAGTTGTTTTTGTCATCTTAAAATCTTGACAAGGATTGAAAGTGTTAAAAGCAATGGAGATTAGTACACCCACTAATCAAATTAGATACCATCTAATTTAGTGATCATTGTCAATTTGAACCATATGTCATAATCATATCATGTGTAATGTGCAAACTAGTCCAGGCAAGTGTAGTTTTTAATATATTGAATTTACATCATCATCATTATTTGCTTGCTTAAGAATCCATTCTTAGTTCTAGATTATAATCAAAACTTGCGGTTCATAAAACAAAACAAATCCTAGTGAACGACCTCGGCTTACCGTTTCATCTTATACTACATACGGACGAGTATACTTGCTCTTATGTGTTTCGTTTGAATCATTGGTAGATCGTGTTATAAATTTAAAACTTGTACTCCACGAGCACATCAAGTTTTTGGCGCCGCTGCCGGGGATTTGATCTCGTTTTCATGAGTCTTTGTTGGTAATTTTGTTTCTTTGTTGGTATTATTAAGCGTGTTCCTTTAAAAAATTCGTCCAGGAAATCGTGGTTCAAAGTTGAACCAAGAGGTTCAAACCAAAAATCATTCTCGTAGTTCATTGAACCTACAGGTTCAAACGTGAACCTGACAGGTTCAAACTCTCGTTAAAAAAAACACACTCCCAACCGCCGGTTCAGAATCCCAACCGCCCGGTTCAAACCACAAAATCGTCTCGATAAATTTTTGCACACCCCGAACCGCCCGGTTTAGAACTCAACCGCCCGGTTCAGCCCTCTTTTCGTCTCGGTAAAATTTTTACGCTGTCCAACCACCTGGTTCATTCCCGAACCGGGTTTCGCTATCACTTAAAAAAAAAGAAATAATTTCTTCGGTTCAACCGACCGGTTCAGTTTCAGGAATGAACCATAATAAAAATTTAAAAGAAAAATTTACGACTTTAATAAAAATTTAAAAGAAAAATTTTTCTTTTAAAATACTGTTACTAAAAAATTTACGACTTTAATAAAAATTTAAAAGAATTTTTTTTTAGTAACAGTATTTTATTAAAGTCGTATTGTGTGTGAGTACCTTGCCTAGCAATACCCAATCCAACCCAAAATCATCATCATCTGGATCTATCATCCACCTCAAACAAGAAACGAACAAGTAAATGCTGTTTTCACAGGTAGTGGTCGCTCATATGACCCATCGCCCAACCTGAATGAAACCACTACCATCATCCATGATGATAGTGAAGATGAAGCAGATGAGGAACCTAAGGAGAACAAACAAAATTCTACTCCGGTTGTTCAACCAACACCTCCGCTCAAAGTCTATAAACCAAGGATTCCATATCCTCAACGTTTGAGGAAAGAAAAAATGGAAGAACAATATGGCAAGTTCATAGACTTAATCAAAGAAGTTAGGATCAACGTTCCTCTTGTTGATGTCCTAGCTGGAATGCCCAATTATGGGAAATTTTTGAAAGAACTTGTGAGAAACAAAAGCAAGATGGAAAACATTTCTGCTACCTTCTTAAATGAAGATTGCTCAGCCATAGTTGAAAACAAACTACCGAAAAAACTCGGTGATCCTGGAAGTTTTCTCATCCCGTGTACTTTGGGAAATTCAATCACTTGTGATGCTTTAGCTGATCTAGGTGCAAGTATCAATCTTATGCCATACTCGTTGTATGCGAAACTTTCAGTCGATACGTTGAAACCAACAAGAATGAGTATTCGTTTAACAAATCATACTATCCAATATCCGGTTGGAGTAGCTGAAAATATGCTTGTTCAAGTTGGTCAATTCGTTTTTCCCGTTGATTTTGTGATCCTCGAAATGTAGGAAGATAGCAAAGTTCCATTGATTTTAGGAAGACCTTTTCTAAATACCGCTGATGCTATCATTCGAGTCAAAAACAAAGAATTCAATCTTGGAGTTGGTGATGAAAGAATTTCTTTTCAAATCAACCAAGCAATAAAATACTCACATGCAAATGATGATACTTGTTATAGCATTGACGTTGTCGATGAAATAACGGAGGAAATATTTGACGAGTTGCTTGATGAAAGAATTCTGACTCATAGAACATCTGGACAAATAAGTGATGACGATCTCGATCGAGAATTAACTGAATTTATGCAAATAAGTACTGAAGAAGTTTCGGAGGAAGAAACAACCAACTTTGAGGAGTTAGAATTCAGTGATGATATGAGAATCAAAACTTCGATTGAAGATCCACCGTTGGATCTTGTTTTGAAACCTGTTCCCGATCATCTGGAATATGCATTCTTGGAGGAAAAATCTCTTCTTCCAGTAGTCATATCTTCGAAGCTCAAACCCGATAAAAAAGAACGTCTTATTTCAATGCTCAAAAATCATAAAGAAGCTTTCGCTTGGAAAACTTCTAATATTCGTGGAATAAGCCCGAACTTTTGCAAACACAAAATCAATTGTGAAAACGATTCCAAACCCGTTGTTCAAAGACAACGAAGACTTAACCCGAATATGAAGAAAGTTGTGAAAAAAGAAANTCAAAAATCATAAAGAAGCTTTCGCTTGGAAAACTTCTAATATTCGTGGAATAAGCCCGAACTTTTGCAAACACAAAATCAATTGTGAAAACGATTCCAAACCCGTTGTTCAAAGACAACGAAGACTTAACCCGAATATGAAGAAAGTTGTGAAAAAAGAAATTATCAAACTTCTCGATGCCGGTATAATCTACCCCATCGAGGATAGTTCATGGGTGAGTCCTGTTCACTGTGTTCCTAAGAAAGGAGGAACAACCGTTGTAACTAACGAACGTAATGAACTTGTTCCTACAAGAACAATAACCGGTTGGCGTGTATGTATCGATTATCGCAAATTGAATGATGCCACCAGGAAAGATCATTTTCCATTACCGTTCATGGATCAAATGTTAGAAAGACTTGTGGGGAACAAATTCTTTTGTTTTCTCGATGGTTTTTTCGGCTACTCCCAAATTCCTATTGATCCGGCTGATCAAGAAAAGAGTACATTCACGTGTCCTTTTGGCACGTATGCGTATCGACGTATGCCTTTTGGTCTTTGTAATGCACCTGCAACATTTCAAAGGTGTATGATTGCTATTTTTCAAGATATGCTTGAAAAATCCATGGAAGTTTTCATGGATGATTTCTCAGTATTTGGAGACTCGTTTGAATCTTGTCTTTCAAATCTTGATAAAATGCTTGCAAGATGCAAATCAGCCCATCTCGTGCTGAACTGGGAAAAATATCATTTTATGGTGACAGAAGGCATTGTACTTGGTTATAAGATTTCAAGTAAAGGGATCGAAGTGGACAAGGCAAAAATAGATGCCATTGCCAAATTACCACCCCCAACTAACGTCAAAGGCGTTAAGAGTTTCTTGGGGGCATGCGGGATTTTACCGCAGATTCATCAAAGATTTTTCGAAAATATCTCGTCCTATGACGAAACTTCTTGAGAAAGACTCCGTCTTTGAATTAAATGAAGAGTGCATCAAGGCATTCGAAACGCTAAAAAATAAGTTAACAAATGCACCAATTATGGTTTCACCAAATTGGTCGCTACCGTTTGAACTTATGTGTGACGCAAGTGATTTTGCCGTTGGAGCAGTTTTAGGACAACGCGATGGAAAACATTTTCTTCCTNCAAAAATAGATGCCATTGCCAAATTACCACCCCCAACTAACGTCAAAGGCGTAAGGAGTTTCTTGGGCATGCGGGATTTTACCGCAGATTCATCAAAGATTTTTTGAAAATATCTCGTCCTATGACGAAACTTCTTGAGAAAGACTCAGTCTTTGAATTCAATGAAGAGTGCATCAAGGCATTCGAAACGCTAAAAAATAAGTTAACAAATGCACCAATTATGGTTTCACCGAATTGGTCGCTACCGTTTGAACTTATGTGTGACGCAAGTGATTTTGCCGTTGGAGCAGTTTTAGGACAACGCGATGGAAAACATTTTCGTCCTATTTATTTTGCTAGCAAAACCTTGAACGGCGCACAACAAAACTACACGGTCACTGAAAAAGAACTTTTGGCTGTAGTTTTTGCGTTTGATAAATTTCGTTCTTATCTTGTTTTGTCAAAAACAATTGTATTCACTGATCATTCAGCTCTTAAATATCTGTTTGCCAAACAAGATGCCAAACCACGTCTTATACGTTGGATTTTATTGCTTCAAGAATTTGACATTGAAATCCAAAATAAGAAAGGCGCGGAAAATGTTGCAGCGGATCATTTGTCTCGATTAGAAAATCCTAATCTAGATGAATTCGGAGAAGATGAAATTGATGATAATTTTCCGGACGAAACACTTATGGGAATCGAAAGTGAAGAAGTTCCATGGTTTGCAGATTTTGCAAATTATTTAGTCGGAGGAGTGTTACAAAAAGGTCTAACTCATACTCAGCGTAGTAAATTTTTCGCGGACCTTAAACACTATTTCTGGGATGAACCATATCTATTTAAAATGTGTCCCGATGGGATAATAAGAAGATGCGTATACGGTTCGGAAACTCGAAAAATTCTCGATGAATGTCATCACGGCCCAACTGGAGGACATTATGGTCCGTCCACAACTGCGAAAAAAGTTTTTGATGCGGGATTTTATAGGCTGACAATTTTTAAAGAAGCTCATACGCTCGTACAAAATTGCGATGCATGCCAGAAATCTGGTAGTCTTTCTCGTAGAGATGAGATGCCACAAAAAAGCATCAAAGTCTCTGAAATTTTTGATATATGGGGAATTGACTTCATGGGTCCTTTTCCTAAATCTCATAAATTCGAATACATACTCGTTGCAATTGACTATGTTTCTAAATGGGCCGAAGCTGAAGCTTTACCCACAAACGACGCACGAGTAGTTGAAAATTTTCTGAAAAAGCTTTTCTCTAGATTCGGAATTTTGAAAGCTTTAATAAGTGACAGAGAAACTCACTTCTGTAACCATCAAATGGAGAAAGCTATGAAACTATATGGAGTTCATCATCGTTTTGCCACAGCATACCACCCTCAAACCAGTGGTCAAGTCGTAAATACTAATAGAGCTTTAAAGAGAATACTTGAAAAAACGGTTATGGATAACCCTTCCATTTGGTCAAGGAAACTTGATGATGCTCTATGGGCATTTGGAACGGCATATAAAACTCCAATTGGCACAACTCCGTATAGACTCGTATATGGAAAACTTGTCATTTGCCGTTTGAAATTGAACACCGAGCCTACTGGGCGTTGAGGCAATGTAATCCTGATCTCAAGATTGCTGGAGAAAAACGATTCTTGCAGTTGCATGAACTCGATGAGTTAAGACTCCAAGCATATGAGAATTCAAAATTGTATAAAGCTCGAACAAAAGCGTACCATGATAAGAAACTCCGAATCCGGAAAGAATTCAAAGCCGGAGACAAAGTTCTTTTGTTCAATTATAAGTACAAATTTAAAGCTCCAAAGCTTCGAACCAAATGGTATGGTCCATTCATTGTTAAACATGGTTTTCCATCCGGATACGTCGAATTATACGATAAAAACGGTGGAAGTTTCATTGTTAATGGCCATCGTATCAAGATTTATCAAGATGAGGAGCAAATGAATGAAATATCAAGTGAGGAAATCCCACTTGAATTGCTCGACAAAAAGAAATATACCGCTATTCCATTCATGGCACCTTTTCCAGCGGATTACAAAAAAGTCATACCATGGGCTTCAAAAAAAGGATATAGTTGGGATGTTCTCCCAAGAACTTGTAATACCGCGAAGCTCCATGACATTGATACAACTGGGGAAGGAATAGTGAAGGGAAATTTGGTATATATTCCTAAAAAGTTGAGAAAGAAATCTAAATCACGAAAGTGAGGAGGATTGAGTCAGGCTGATGACTCGTTAATAAATTAAGCGCTTCTCGGGAGGCAACCCGTGTGTTTTAATTGTTTGTTTATTTTAATGCCCCGATGGTTTACCATAAGTGTGGGGGCGCTGCATCATAAATAATAAAAAATCCAAAAATATTTTGCATTTTGTGTGTTTGTTTGTTTTTAGATGATTGCAGGATTAAAGTCTTGTATACTTGATGAAGAATTTCTAGATCTCACAACAAAATTTGAAGCTCGATCAGATTCTAAGGCTCATGCAGTATGATTTTTCTTATATTCCATTTCCCTATTTTATATTTAGCTAAATTACCACCCCCAACTAACGTCAAAGGCGTTAGGAGTTTCTTGGGGGCATGCGGGATTTTACCGCAGATTCATCAAAGATTTTTCGAAAATATCTCGTCCTATGACGAAACTTCTTGAGAAAGACTCCGTCTTTGAATTAAATGAAGAGTGCATCAAGGCATTCGAAACGCTAAAAAATAAGTTAACAAATGCACCAATTATGGTTTCACCAAATTGGTCGCTACCGTTTGAACTTATGTGTGACGCAAGTGATTTTGCCGTTGGAGCAGTTTTAGGACAACGCGATGGAAAACATTTTCTTCCTATTTATTTTGCTAGCAAAACCTTGGACGGCGCACAACAAAACTACACGGTCACTGAAAAAGAACTTTTGGCTGTAGTTTTAGCATTTGATAAATTTCGTTCTGATCTTGAATTTTGTCAAAAACAATTGTATTCATTGATCATTCAGCTCTTAAATATCTGTTTGCCAAACAAGATGCCAAACCACGTCTTATACGTTGGATTTTATTGCTTCAAGAATTTGGCATTGAAATCCAAAATAAGAAAGGCGCGGAAAATGTTGCAACGGATCATTTGTCTCGATTAGAAAATCCTAATCTAGATGAATTCGGAGAAGATGAAATCGATGATAATTTTCCGGAAGAAACACTTATGGGAATCGAAAGTGAAGAAGTTCCATGGTTTGCAGATTTTGCAAATTATTTAGTCGGAGGAGTGTTACAAAAAGGTCTAACTCATACTCAGCGTAGTAAATTTTTCGCGGACCTTAAACACTATTTCTGGGATGAACCATATCTATTTAAAATGTGTCCCGGTGGGATAATAAGAAGATGCGTATACGGTTCGGAAACTCGAAAAATTCTCGATGAATGTCATCACGGCCCAACTGGAGGACATTATGGTCCGTCCACAACCGCGAAAAAAGTTTTTGATGCGGGATTTTATAGGCCGACAATTTTTAAAGAAGCTCATACGCTCGTACAAAATTGCGATGCATGCCAGAAATCTGGTAGTCTTTCTCGTAGAGATGAGATGCCACAAAAAAGCATCCAAGTCTCTGAAATTTTTGATATATGGGGAATTGACTTCATGGGTCCTTTTCCTAAATCTCATAAATTCGAATACATACTCGTTGCAATTGACTATGTTTCTAAATGGGCCGAAGCTGAAGCTTTACCCACAAACGATGCACGAGTAGTTGTAAATTTTTTGAAAAAGCTTTTCTCTAGATTCGGAATTCTGAAAGCTTTAATAAGTGACAGAGAAACTCACTTCTGTAACCATCAAATGGAGAAAGCTATGAAACTATATGGAGTTCATCATCGTTTTGCCACAGCATACCACCCTCAAACCAGTGGTCAAGTCGTAAATACTAATAGAGCTTTAAAGAGAATACTTGAAAAAACGGTTATGGATAATCCTTCCATTTGGTCAAGGAAACTTGATGACGCTCTATGGGCATTTAGAATGGCATATAAAACTCCAATTGGCACAACTCCGTATATACTCGTATATGGAAAAACTTGTCATTTGCTGTTTGAAATTGAACACCGAGCCTACTGGGCGTTGAGGCAATGTAATCATGATCTCAAGATTGCTGGAGAAAAACGATTCTTGCAGTTGCATGAACTCGATGAGTTAAGACTCCAAGCATATGAGAATTCAAAATTGTACAAAGCTCAAACAAAAGCGTACCATGATAAGAAACTCCGAATCCAGAAAGAATTCAAAGCCGAAGACAAAGTTCTTTTGTTCAATTATAAGTACAAATTTAAAGCTCCAAAGCTTCGAACCAAATGGTATGGTCCATTCATTGTTAAACATGGTTTTCCTTCCGGATACGTCGAATTATACGATAAAAACGGTGGAAGTTTCATTGTTAATGGCCACCGTATCAAGATTTATCAAGATGAGGAGCAAATGAATGAAATATCAAGTGAGGAAATCCCACTTGAATTGCTCGACAAAAGAAATATATCGCTATTCCATTCATGGCACCTTTTCCAGCGGATTACAAAAAAGTCATACCATGGGCTTCAGAAAAAGGATATAGTTGGGATGTTCTCCCAAGAACTTGTAATACCACGAAACTCCATGACATTGACACAACTGGGGAAGGAATAGTAAAGGGAAATGTGGTATATATTCCTAAAAAGTTGAGAAAGAAATCTAAATCACGAAAGTGAGGAGGATTGAGTCAGGCTGATGACTCGTTAATAAATTAAGCGCTTCTCGGGAGGCACCCGTGTGTTTTAATTGTTTGTTTATTTTAATGCCCCGATGGTTTACCATAAGTGTGGGGGCGCTGCATCATAAATAATAAAAAATCCAAAAATATTTTTCATTTTGTGTGTTTGTTTGTTTTTAGATGATTGCAGGATTAAAGTCTTGTATACTTGATGAAGAATTTCTAGATCTCACAACAAAATTTGAAGCTCGATCAGATTCTAAGGCTCATGCAGTATGATTTTTCTTACATTCCATTTCTCTATATATTTTATCATTCTTTCCATTGAGGACAATGTCGAACTTAATTGGGGGGGGGGGAGTGGGAGGAATAGGAAAACGAAACAAGTTTTTAATTTTTTTCTATTTTATGGAGCCTAATTTTTAATTGTTTGCCCTTGTGATCTAGTTGTTTTTGCACATATATGATTAATTATATTAGAATAACTGGATCAATCCACTGATAAAAACATGTAATTTTTGAAAATTTCGAGATGTATCCTGATTGATATTGCAATCCAATTTTGGATCGATAACATTGTTTGCACAATTATAGCCCATTCACAAAAAATATATATGAGGATTTAAGCCTATTTTATATAAGCATACATCTTTTATGCTTAATCTTTTACTATGAGTGTGCCGATGATTTTATTTATTCTAGAACTTGTACTTGCAAATCATTACCAGACCGCAGTGAGATCACATTCGTGTGATGAAAGTGTATTCGCGTGATAAGAGGCAATCATAGGATTCAACCAAATGGCCATCCGTTTTCATCAATATATATATATATATATATATATATATATATATATATATATATATATATATATATATATATATATATATATATATATACACACGGATTTAATTTTTCAAAAAATTTAAGCTTTCAAAAGAATTGAACCTAGGTCTCTTTGTCCAGAAAGTAACATGATAACCACTAGACCAACACATTTTTGATTATATCTTGCAAGTCCAAATCTATAAACCTATTCAACTAATTATTATTAATTTATGCGTATCTTTTCCCCTACAATATATCTTTTCCACAATATAGCCCACTAATCAAGTATAGAAAAAAGGTACGCTTCTTTCCCCTACAAACCCTAATGTTTTTATTCTCACGGTATGCCTCCTCTTTCTCAGCCTCTAATCAGTGGCGGAGATAAAGGGGGGTTTGGGGGGTCACGTGACCCCCCGGCGAAAAAAATTGTAGTGTAAAATTTCAAAAATTTTCGGCTTTTTTTGTAATTTGCCGCCCCAACGGACCAATTTTTAATGTAGTTTCTAAAAATTATTAAATTTTGCCCCCTCGACAAAAAAGTTCTAGCTCCGCCCCTGCCTCTAATATACAAACATGCGCTGCTTAGGACAAATCCATGGTGTTTTTAGTTTTTCTAACACACATTGTTTATATTTGTTTATTGGTTTTATTTACCATTCAATACTTTTTTTTGTGCGTTTTTTTTTCAGAAACCCTAATATCATCAAAGATATTCGAATCATGAATTAACAATTGGGGTATGTGGTGAATCATCACATGCATGTTTGTCAATACGTCCTTAATTTTATTGTTGATCCTTTATGTAAATTGATTAATTTATTTGATTATCGTTTTATTTTATCATGCATATCAAACCACACAAACAGGAAGAATGGCTTGGAACTTCAAGACTTGGATACAATATGATCCATTAAAAGCACCTACAACAGGTACTTAAGAAACCTTTCAAACCCTTTTGTTTGATGTTGCAAAATGGCTAAAAACACAATAATCTGAAAAGCATTTGTTATTAAGTAATTATGAACACCCATGAATGATGAGTTGCAGGTGGAATGGCTTGGAACTTCAAGACTTGGATACAAAGTGTAATCCATTAAAAGCGCCTACAACAGGTACTTAATCATTCTTCGCTATTTGCATACAGTGCACTATATTATATAGACATGTCCTTAATATTGGCAGCAACAGTTTATTGCATTTACTTTAATATATTTTCAGTTACGGAGTATATTTATTTTGCATATTTGATACAACTTGCAGTCACCGCTTACAATGATACCGCTTGCCACCGGCATTAAATGTTAAAACCACGAAAGTTGACAAGCTAGAGATTATGTATTCAATCTTAGGAGGAAGAGAAGGTATACATCCAGTTATTTTTGTTTATTTGCTTCACAATTTTGTATATAAATTCAGTGACTCTCTTATAGAACTAATGCTCATCACTTGGAGTGCTGACAGGTTAAGTTAGATGGAACTCCAGCCGGATATATGGTTGCATTAGATATTAAACAATAAGAGCGCCCATGTGGGTCAGTTGACATATTTAAGGTACTTAATGTTTAACGTTTTCCACTTCAATTATTATTTCAACGATCTTAGGGTCGTCTATAAGGATGGTTTCAATGGTTCAATACCAAGCGATCAGGAAATTCTTTTTTGTTTCATTATTGTCCTGATTGCTTTGAATGGGTTTGTTCAGTGGCTTAGTTCAGTGGTTGGTTTCAAGGGGTGTGTTCAGTGGTGGGTTCACTGAATGGGTTCAGTTGATGCGTTCAAAGGTTTGTTCAGTCCAATTACTTTAATCTGCCTATTGTGCCTAATTTACTTTAAAACAAGAGTTACTAATATTTGTACTTTGTCTTCATTTGAATGCTTAGTTAAATTATATTGTTAGATTATATCCGCAAGATAATCTTTTCAGTTTCATATGACAGAGGAGCTCCCATGTAAGGTCGGTTATTGACTAAAGATCGATCCTCAATCTGCAGACAACTTTAAGACTAGCAGAGGTATAAGGTTTTGGAGTGCTTACGGTGTGTGTTCATATCAATTAATAAAACTGATGCATTTTGATATTGTTTTTTAGTGCTGTCGTAAATGTGTAATCAAGCCATGCCAATAGGTTAGCAGTTCATGACCGCAACATTGATGGGCTTGCATCTTTTTTTCCTTCCAACTTATTTATAGTGCAAGATTCTGATGTTCTATGAGATAATGTAAACGTTTTTTGATGTGATACATGGGCTGCAGAGTTAGTTTTCTTTCTCATTTTCTGATTTCTTTTGCAGCACGTGATCTAAATCGTACAATATCTAATACCATTGTGTTCCTTGACCTCATCGAAAGTAGGAAGCCTGTTTTTCACCAGGTAAATATATTCCCAATTTTGTTACAAATGATTATTATAAATATATCGTCTTTTTTGACACCACCATCCTAACATGATTTTATGATTCCCATGATGTTTTTATCGCTTTTTGCAGCTCCATAGATTCCAGTGTACCCTGCTGCTGACATAGATGAGGTGTCTACGTTAAAATGACATATTAAACAGTTTAAGATACTTTCTAAGGTGACCAACTATAAATTGATTCAAGCGTTTAAATGAATTGCTAGGTTAAAAAATGTAACAGCAACTAAAAATGCTACCTACTGTATTTCATGTACTCTCTGGTAAGTCATATATTATTCAGTAAGCAGCTTGGATTGCAAAAGTGTAACTTTATCCAGCAAGAAAAAATTGTGTATGTAATTGTGTATACTTAATTTGAGAGACTTCCTCTTTAGTTTCACAACTTGATTCAATTTTTATATGGTGGTACGTGTAATGGGCTCCAACGCTATGCCTCATTAGTATTTATTATCCTATGCTAATCTCTTGCCATACTTTAGTATTTTAATAGCAATTCAACGCGATGGTTAGTTTGCAGACTTCATAAACTAATATTTACAAAGCTGGTTGATGAGTGTGTAAATACTCATCATTTTTATCGTATTTTAACTGCCAAAACACGTGAAAACACTCGGAAATACATCAAAATACTGAAAATATCCCAGGGTCGTGTTTTATATGCAAAATGATAAAAAACAAATGAAAAAACGAACAAAGTGTTGCATAATTGGCAGTTTCAGTCCCTCAACTTTCAAAACTTGTCAAAATCAGTCCCTAGCCATTTAATTTGTAAGAAAAGTCATAAAAGGTCCTTGGAAAATCAAAATTTGTCATATTTGGTCTCTTGGTGAAAAGTTTCAAGAGTTGTCAAATTTAGTCCCTGAACTTTGAAAGATTGTCAAAATAGCCCCTGGGATTAAAATTTTGGAAAATAACAATCATGGTCCTTGTGTTAATGAACTTTGGCAGAAATGGTCCTTGGATTGCAAGTCTGGAGATTGTACATGTTTGGTCCCTGCAATTGGCAAATTGGCAAAAATGGCCCCCAGGAATTATAATTTGAAGAAAAGTGACAAAGTGGACCTCAGAAATTCATAACTTGGCAAATTCGACCCTTGGTGATAGTTTGGATGAATGACAGATTTGGTCCTTGTAAAATTAGAAAGTTACAACTTCAACCCTTGGGCCAAATCTACTACTAAACCTAAACTAATCCTATCCTTAACCCATTAAATTTAACAAACCCAACAACCCTTTCACCAGGCCCATTATTCCTCAGCCCAATCACCAACATCACCCTTACCCCGTTTTTTTTATATAACTACAAAGTCAAAAAGTCAATTCCCCCTTTCCCCTACCTTTTCCCCATTTTACGTTTACACAACAGTCACCACCACCATCTCCTCGACATACCACTACAACAAGCCACCACCTCCCTCAAAAGCCCCCCAGCTCCACTTCCCAATCCCACTAACCTCACAAAACCCTACCTAACCCCAATTTCCATGCTGGCAATCCAAAAAGCTCACAAGTGTTTTCCCGCCAAAATTGGTTTAAGGGTTCAGATCATGTATACTCTAATTGGACGACTGGGATTTGATCACAAGGTTCAAGGAAAGCTGTTGCAACCCTAATTCCAGAGGATGAAGCATAAGAGATGCAATTCCTACCTACCTCTTGATTTAGTATAAATAGTGAACTCTTGTAAGCCTCAGGGCATTCCTTTCTTTGTAATTTTCTTTAATTAGACTTAATTTTCTATTGTAATTCCAAGTATTCAATTTAATTTAAATGTTCTTTCAGTTTCAAGCAAATCGTATTTTACATTCAAGTTTAAATTCCTTGTTATTTAACTAAATTGCATCTTAAATAGTTTTAGAATCTTTATTAAGTCTTTTAAAAGTTATTTGAAGTTAAATGAAAGCATAAATTCAGAAAAAGAAAAAAAAATAATAATACAAAGAAAATAAAAAAAAATAAAAATAAAAAAAAATTGAAGAAGTAGAAGCAGAAGCAAGCATGGTTATGGAAGATGGTTTAGAGCTCATGGGAGCAATAGGTTAATGTTCTGGGTCCTTGTGCACATCAGTTCTGAGCCTTGATGCTTTGTAAGACCTTTTCTATTTTTTTTGTTGCATAATCTGTCAACCTTAGTTGTAGTTGTTGTTTACTGCTTAATGTTGTTCACTTATGCTTATTGGATGTTAGTACAAGTTAATCTAGTTGTTTCATGTGTCAAATTCTTAAATTGCTGTGTAGAATTGTTAAAATCAGTTTCAAAGTAGTGTTTGGATTTGGGGGTTTAACTGAGCTCTTAAGCTTATCAGTGGTTGAAATCAGTTTAGGCCTCCTTCTTAGGTTCATATTAAAGTATTAGAAGCATCACTTTGGTAGTTTTTCAGTTAAAAGTCAAAATTAGCCTAAAACCTCTTTTGGCAGCCTAACTGTTGTAATTTGGAGATGGCATGATCCTTATTTAGTGTTAAAAGTTGTTTAGATTGCTTGGAATAGTTTCATATTGGCCTAATACATCAATTTCAGTAGCTTAGGTTGATTCAAATCTCATAAAAGTCAACATGGTTCAAGTATTTTCCAAAGTCAAAAGTCTCATTTGCTGAAATGGGAAAAATTTCTAGCTCAATTTTAGGATTCGATATTGATTGGAAATAGAAAAGAGTTGATGATTTGTGTTCTATGGTTGCTGAACTTTCATGATCAACAAGAAACTTAAGGTTTGGAACTCATTTGTTTGGTTAGAATCGATCACCAAGTTCACTGTTTGGTCAAAATATTGCCCTGCATCCAGGTTTTGGCCCAACTTCACATGGTCATAAGTTGCTCATTTTTGGTCCATTAGATATGATTCTTGTTGTTTTGAGCACTCCCCTAGGTTGTCTTGAGGTTTGTGCTTGTAGGTTTCCTGGTATTGCTTATTTTCTAGCTTATTTGAGCCCTTATTTTAGCTCCATTAGGGCCCTATAGCTGCTGATGCATCAGCATAAAGCTGAGATTATTAATTTCTTGTTGTTTGATCTTGTTGTTGTTATTGTTTCTTGTTGTTGTTAGTGTATTTGTTGTTATTTATGTTGTTATTATTATTGCATAAGCTTTAGTGAACTTAGGGCTTATTTTGAGCTTTTTATTGATGTTCTTGTTGACTGCTGCTACTCTTGTTCTTATTTTTTTTGTTGTCTGATCTTGTTGTTATCTCTGTTTGTTGTTGTACTGTGATTTGTAGTTGTTGTTGTTGTCACTGAGTTTGCTTAAGCTTTTGCTTATTTGAGCTTATCGGCTCACTTTGTGAGATTGTGTTATGTTTAATTTTGCTCAATTCATTGAACCAAAAAAATGTGCATGAACTGTTAATGGATTCAAAGTGCACAAGGATCATTTGAGGTTTTCAGTTGAAAAGTTGTTTTCAAAAGTTGCTTGTGTTTGATATTTAAGTATTTTGAAAAGAGAAAAAAAAAATTAAAAAAAAAGAGAAAAAATGTTTTGCAAAAAGGTCTGGGTGGGAATCGAACCCCAGACCTCCTGCTTGCCCAAGCCTCACAGCACACACACAATACCAGTCGCCCTAGGGTCTTTTTCAGGTTATTATTTACAAATTTTGTTTATATAGTAGTTTTAGTCATTTAAGCTTATTTTAGCTTATCAGCTTATTACTGCTTATTTTTACATTGAATCACCATCTTTTATATTTTTCTTAAATTATTTTTAACTTATAGTATTTATTGAAAAACTTTCAGATTTATTGGGTTAGTGTAGAATTAGTTAGAATTTAATTTAGTTTAATTAGTTTTTAATTCATAATAAATAGAATTTGTATCAAATTTTTAATTTTCTTTTTTCTAAAATTTTGTTTTGTCATCTAGTACGTGGGAAGATTGTTCGTGAATCCGTAGGACCTTTCGTGCTTAAAATTCGCGTTTTGTTTTGCGCGTTGACGTTTATTTTTAATAAACGTCACGTTTTTAACTTAGATTGCGTTTTAGGGTTTTCCGTTTTTCCTATCATGTTTCCCGTAGCTTCTTAGGTAGTTTTAAGTATTCCTTAGCATTCCTTGTTCATTATTCCCATTTAGGTTGCGTTTATTTCGTTTTTCGTTTGTTAATTTGCTAATTTCCGTTAATTTAACGTACAATCAAAACCAAACAATCTTTCACAACCAAACATACAAGATTTTAATCTCGATCTTTTCTCGAAGCTTTCCATTCACACCTCGTTGGGGTACGACCCGGGAAATCACTTTCCCGGTCTTAAAAATATCACATTGCACGAGTTTACGAGGTAATCCTTTTCACGAAGGGTTTACTTGTATTTCTCCACGTCTTGTTGTCCTCACGATAACATTGACCTCACTTTGTTGGTGTTTTTGATATAACGTTTGGACACAAAAACACAACGAATCACTGGTCATCACAAGTCAAGCTTTTTTGCATGCTTCTGGGACCAAAAGTTGGAGCTACATGTGCTTTTTTAGCTTAAAAATAACGGTGTAATAAAGCGGTTTTTATAAGATCGATATACTTCTTTATTAGAAAATTAGTTTCTCAAATATTACGGTCACAACATGATTGAAATACCTTTGCTGTCGGTCTCTTTCAGCCCACATACTATTGTAAGGACGACGTACTTGCTGACAGGATGGAAAACATTGACATAATCGTAAAAGCTCTATCTGTCGGCAACTAAGAGAAAAAAAATAAAGATCTTGAGGCTAAGCTCAAGCTCAGTCAACTTGAGGTGCCTTGCTCTTCTTCTTTCTTATTTGTCTTTTGGCCTAAGGCTTAACCATAATTATGAATTAAGACTCTTCTTTTTTCTATTAAAAAAAAAAAAAATCTCTTTAGAAAGTAAAACTACAAAATGACAACAAAGAATTAGAAGAGTCCTGGTACTGAACCTCAAATGTTATCGTGTTATGATCGTAATATTGTTGAAGACTCTAAACTGAACATAACTGACACTTTGGTAATTACAGGTGTACAATTAACCACTACTCCTGGTACTGAACCCGTAAATTCCTAACCTTCAGCTGATAATCGATGCGTGAGTCAAGTGAAAAAATTATTTAAAGTTCGCATTATTGTTGGGTGTTTAGTTTTCACCTGTGTCAACAGTGTACCCAACTCCACCCATTTTGACCTGATTGTATGACGTGGGTTTAATTACTTTTTGAAACGTCAATGACACTAGCAAACTATAGTACTAATTCCAAAGTGGTTCAAATTTATTAAAATTTACATGGTTATCGTCTCTTTGTTACAACATCAGGCTGCAACATACAACATGGTCTCTAACGTTAAGACTTCATTGTTTGAAAAAGTCTATTGAATGTTGAGATTCAAATATAAATACTTATAATGGGCCCAACGTACCAACCGACCGTTGCTGCTGCAAGTTAGTCAAAAGAAACGGGTCATTTTGGTAAAACATGTCCAAAGTCCTCCATAGTGAATTTGTTTTGAATACAGTTTATTACATACTTCGGATTTATGAATAACTGATTCGGGGTAGGTTCAAATCTGAATCGATATAAGAAAACTCATACATCTCAGTTTTGCATTCAATATTTTTTTCATTGCATTACTTTTTTTAATAGGCGGTGGATCAGTATAGGTTTTAGATGATGCTTTTATGGAAGAGTCAAGACTGATGGGTGAGTTAGTCCTACAGTGAACTACAAGCTGACCGCAAGTCTTAACATGAAGGGCAATGCTCGTCACAAGGGTGTTTTGGCATTTGTTATTTACCTATTCATTTGTAACTGCAAACCAAACGACAAGTCGACAACTGAATCAAACTCATTCCTTTGTTGCAGGTTGCCTTACGACAAATTAATAACACCAGAATGATAGCAATTGTACTTACATTAGAAATATTCATTGCAGAAGGAAGTAACAGCTTGGAGTATAAAGCACGATAAAACTGGTCACTAACAATCTGACTCTTTGACAGAGATTTTAAAAATAAGCATCAAAGCCTGAACTCCGACATTAAAATTCTTTAAGTGAGCTTGCAAATAAGTCACATATAGTTACTTGCAGATTATTACTCTATTTTTGTATTTGCATTTTTAACATTTTTGATGTTATTTGAATCATTATTGGAAATATGTACCTTTATCAGGAAATTCCACCGCATAAAGCTAATCTCTTAACGCTACGAGATAAAAGAGAACTCGGATACACGACGCTTCAACAGCTTGACCACGCGAGTCAGAAGCTGCTTCTAATGAACGAGTCTGGACCAAAGGAATTAAAGAAAAACGTATCAATTTTTTTTTGGATAATTTCCAGGTTTGATAAACTGATCTACTTTGATGATGCTTTTGTTTTCTGGATTTAGGAACATATATGTTAACAGGAGGTGCTGCATGGAATATTGTGACGATTAAGAGCCTATCAATAATTAATGGTCAGACTTTAAAAGGTACGACTTTTGGTGGCATAAGAATGCGATTTGATCTGCTTATCTTTAGCAATATACATTTTAAAGACATGGGTCAATGGGTTGAATGGGGACCTTGGTAGCTAAGTTATTGTATTTCTGGGTGTCATGTTTTAGGCTGCAAATCCAAGGTGCATTTTAGAAGAATTTATTAGATGGCACTCACTCCCTGATTGGACCGAATCATCAATTGATGATTATACTTAAGAATCTAACGATGTGAATCTTTAGCCTTCAAGAGGACACCTGAGTATTCGTATGTGGAAAGCAGGTCTACACTTCTCAAGCTTATAGGATCTGGAATAATGTATTATTTCATTTCAAAGTAGTGCAGTAAATATTTTTATGATGAGTGATTATTATGAAATTAGGTAATTTGTGACGAGAACTTTGAGAAACTAAGTTGTATTCCATGATCTTTGCATATAAGTTGAAAAATTAGTTAAGCATTATATAACCTCACATTGCTCATATACAGGTTATAAACAAAGACATGTTTCGATTCTCTATTATGTCATTTCTAAAAGAAATATTTCAAATTAAAGAAAAATTAACAAGCCTGCCCCTTTTGTTTCTCTTACACACTATATGTAGGAGAAATCCAATGCTACCCCACCACCTGCAACTTCGTATTAGTTGCACTACTAAAAAATATTTTCATGCATAAGGTCGCTGTTTATTTCTTATTTTTAAAGCTTAAAAGGTGTTAAAACGAGCAAACTAATCAAACTATTACTACATGAGTTAATTTGATACACATGTATGATGTATTGTACAACTCACATGCTTAATGCATCTTAGTTTTAGGAGTACTTTTTTTGGACCATTTCTCGAATAGTTTTAGGAGTACTTACTAATGTCTTAATCTGTTTTATCTCGGTGTGTCTTATAGTCTGATCTTATAGAGGATTTTTATCATTCACTTACAAAGACCAAGAAAAAACACCACCTACATAACGCTAAAATAAAAAATAAATACCATAAATGTAACATCTGGTATTTTTCCTAAAACCTAATCCTAACCAAACTTCTATTTTTAGAGCCTGAAACGTTTTAAAACTTTAAAGCATGTTAAATTGGATTTGAGGAGCGTGAGATATATTAGGAACGAGAATTTATTTGTAGACTAGCTCAGCACAACCTAGAGAAACTCGAATTTGTTTCATTTGCCAAATTATTTGATTTATTATGAGTTTGAGAAAAACTCTGAAGTTTATGCTTGATTTTATTGGAAAAACTATTTCGTGAACGATGGCGCAAGTTTCGTAATTTTTCGAGTCCGTTTGCTATGTCATTCGAGTCCCGAACCGTTTTTATGAAAGGTTTAGCTAAAAACCCACCCAAATCTCCACATATATATACCCCCCACCCTACCACTTCACTCATTTTATCACTCTTAAAAACACACACACTCCTCTCCCTTCTCTCTACCTTTCTCTCTCTAAAAACCGGCCAAGCAACCCTCGCCGGCGCCGCCTCTAATTCCGGCCACCGGAAAATTTTCCGGCAACCACCACTTACACCACCTACCCTATCTTGTAGATCGGGACATCCCCGACTCATCCCCGCAACCCGTTTCGCCCCAAAAACCCTCACGCGCTCCAAATCTACAAAAGTAGATTCGACTTTTTGAGTTTTCCGGCCAAAACCATTTTTCCGACGAGCCAAGTGGTAACCGACCCTCTCCCACCCCTTAATGCACACGTTTTCAATTTAAAAACCCTAAAAACCAAAACCCTAATTTCGTTAATAATTATAACCGAGAGTTTTGTTGTTGTTTTTGTTAAATTCGTAGGAACTCGTGTGGTTTTCTTGGTTTTTGGTTCGAATGGGTCACGACTCGGTCCAACTCACCGAGTCAACTCGTGACTCGGTGAGGGTTTGTGATTATTTTATGTTTTGATGTTCTATGGTGACGAAGGGAGTATAAATTTATGTTTGGAATTGAGTTTTGGGTCCGTTTGGTTGAGTTTGTGGCTCGGCAGCCCTAGGCCACCACCACCGAGCCATTTGGGTGGTGGTGGGTGGTCATGGGTTGTGGTGATGATGTCATTTGGTCACTTGGTTTGTTAATAATTAGTTTAGGTTAGTTTTGGTGAAGCCGATGTGGCATTGGGATTGAAGTTGTGGTTATTAGGATTAGTGACGGGTTTAGGAATAGATTTTGGTATATTTGGTTGAGGCGAACATGGGATTGTGAAGTGTTATTTTACTTTTGTCGGGATACGGTCTAGTCTCGGGTTGGTTATTATTATTTACTCGTGACTAAAACGATACTATTATTATTTATAACTTTATTATACTATTATTATTACTAATAAACATTTTTATAAATAAAAACTATTATTATTATTATTATTATTATTATTATTATTATTATTATTATTATTATAAATCCCTTATACGTTAGATGAAAACTAATAAATATAAACTTATATATATATATATATATAACTTGTTACCGTTACTTATTTGGACTATGGAATTGATATCCGCTTTGATGACTTATATTATGACTTGTGAACTTATATTGGACGTATTGGATTTGCGGCTATGGTTATTTGGACTTATGGACCCTTTGGTACACGAGACGGTAGGGTACGTTAGGCCCTTAAAGATCTTAACGTACCTGGAACCCGAACTATAAGAAATGGTCGATAAACCTGAACAACTAATGGACAACGTGAATGATATATCCAATCATATTAATATCTACACTTATATTATTATTAACGTTATTTGTATTTAAAAGAGTCGATGACTCGGGAAATGCTTTATAAACGGGCAGGTCATGCCGAAATTTTATAAAATTATTTATTATCTTCAAATTATTATATCAACTATTACTCTATTTCGAAACCCTATTATTTCAACTATTATTTTGGGAAAATGGGAAATACCGAGACTATTAGGAATTGTCATCTTTATTTGTTCGTG
>LBNU01029807.1:0-41490 GCA_014162995.1 Artemisia annua
AGTTATTGTAAAATTATATTTTAAGCCGTAGGGTTTTATTTATGTATGTGTCGATCGTTTGAATATTTTTCTATAGCGAAAGAAGGTAGTAAAAATACATTTTAAAACAAATGAACTTTAATATGAATTTGATCAGTTCAATATTATTTAATTAGTAAAATTACATTTTAGAACATAGGTGGTTTTCAAAGGAGCAGGTGACTTATCAATATCGTTGGAAAAATAAGTTAACGATAAATAAACTATAAACATACCAAATTTTTTATTGAATCTAATAAGAATGAAACAAATAAACGGTTATCGAATATGAGAGGAAAAATTCAAAGTGGTATGTTAGAATAAAGTATCAAAGCATAATCCGCCCGATGGGTGAGCAAGCCTTATGAATATCGTTTAAAATCATAAGTTAACGAAATATAAACTATAAACATACCAAATTTATATATATAAATATCGTTGGAATTTTGTTGTGTGTACCGAAAGAAGTGTTGTAAAATTACAAAACATAAGAACGAAAAGAAATTAACGGTTATTGAATATGAGGGGAAAAGAGTTTCAAAGTGTTACGCATGAACAAAGTATTAAAGCATAACCTTATGAATATTGTTAAAAAACTTAACAAAAAAATAAGCTATAAAACGTACCAATTTTTATATTGAATACATTAACAATGAGATTTAATAAATGTTAACATTTATAGAACAATTAAAATATACAAAGTTGTTTGTAACATAGTATATGCATTAAGAACGAAATTCTACACTTTGGTTCACACAGTATGACCGGTTCACATAATTGTAGTAAATTAGAGAAATGTTTTAGATATAGAATAAGACATAAATTATAGCTTCCCAATACAATAGGCAAAATTAGTTGCAAGCAACTGGTGATAACATAACCCATATGACAGGAGTTATTTGGCTCAACAACTTCATTATGGTGATGTCTATTTTTTGTCGAATGTGAGATACTTTAACATCCCTCCAAATTCCAAGTGATGTTCCGTTGGTGATTAGAGGCAGTAGTGCAATATTCTCACTCGTCATTTTGAGCAAGCGTTTAGTTTTTTAGAACAACATACTTCTTGTAAATCGCCTTAAACTTACTTCCACTTGCAAAAGCATGTAACTTCACTTATGTCTTGGAGCAATCCCTATTAAAATAAATAGATTTCTCAGATTAAACTCTCTTAAGAACATATATTATAATTTTTACACATGTGTAACAAAAAACTCACTTGATCTTCGAGTACCGTGTGTGTGATGCTTGAGGGTATAGGACTATAGGTCCATGCAGGCGTCCTATGAAGAGTGCACCGAGGAGCATACACAATAAAGCAGCAAGCTTGGAAAGGTTATAGCTGATAATAACAAACTAATTCATCAGATCTAACTTGGTATAGAAAAAGATCACATTCTCCATCTATATTCAACAACTTTTTAAACATCAGTTTATGAAATATAATTAGAACTAAAACCTGTAGACAATATGAATTTGTTTTTTGGTTGTTTACCTCATTATAATCGGTTGAAATTGAAGTTTTCGTGTAACGAACAATGAACACGCACGACATTGGAACCGTCCAAAACCAACCCAACTGACCTGGCCTTTTCCCATTGCAATTATGTGATTATCAAGTATGCATCATCAGATCTATGAATCAAATAACTACTTGTGGTGGCCAGACTTGAATGGGACACTGAACTGATAAAAACGATTCATAAGTCTTAGTTACTGTGAATCGTAAGTGTTTGATAACTGATAAAAAAAACTTGCTCAAGATTCTGGATGCCAATATCACGTGAAACCAATTTATTTATGGTGGGTTTCCATACACCTGCAACTCACCAACGTGCTGGATGCAGTCAACATAGTCTGTTAATATAAAGATCAGTTTTTAAGACGTTACTCCAATACATATTCCTAAAGTTAGCTTCACACACCTGTCAGTATCGTTTTGCTTTCATCCGCCTTGAATGGAGCTCATTATGACATTCAAAAATCACATAATGTATCATGAGATAAGGAAGCACGTGCCGGTTAGAATGAGCTTCAAAACGTGGTGTATTGGATCTCAGTTTCTCTGCTTGATCATAAAAATTGTAATGGAGGTATTTCAGAGTAGCAGGTTAAGAAGTGTTTCTTGCATATCACACCGATCACATTTAATAAACACATGTAGCAGCTCGCTAGAGGTACCAATTTAGACTCATACACTTATGAACAGGTCGATCCGAGTTATTTTATATCTCTAGCAGGCCAAACGGGTAAAACTTTAGAAAAATAGCCTCATAATCATTTTCTAAGAACATGATTATTATCAAGATAATATAACTCTGTAACCATTTTTAAGCATGCATTAAAAAAGCATTATATAAATGAGAATAAATTAGTGTGTCAAAACTCATGAGATATTAGAAAACTAAACTGACAGTACGTTATTGTTAATGAGAACCAAACGAACTGGCTTACTGCCATTCTTGTGAAGCCTACTGAACTTTTTCTTTTTTTCATTACTGCACTTTTATTTTTTTGCTTAAGCACTTATTGCTTATGTCAAAGTAATGTATTATGTTCATGTTTTTTTTCTAAGCCTAATGCACTATTTATTTACATGTTTCCAATTCGCCATCACAGGTTGTTGTCATGCTCACTTTATTAAATAACTCAAACCAAATGATTTACTTAAATGGCATATTGTTGTTAACCTGTTAATAGGTTAAACACAATGAACTAACATGAGCCAAATATCAGGTATGTCTCCATAAGACACTTTTCTAAAACTAAATAAATTTTCGATTATGCCGAGCATAATTATCCTATATGTGGTCATAATCACGGAATTTCATTCGACGGTACAAAAAATATAGACAGCAAGTTACCTGAAAGAGAAGCAACGTTGTATGCAGCCGCAACCGTTGCTTCTTTTGTTTCACCAAGATGACAATTGATTAGGGATGATATAGGCTGTATCTCTTTTGGTGTTTGAATTGGGCCCTTAGTTTCTGTCTGTCGCTTCTCACTATAAATAATATACAATATCCAGTAATCCACATTGATTAAGAATCACAAAATGCAAAAGATCATAGAGAACAATGCTTGTAAATTAAATTTAATAAGCTTGAAATATTAGATTGTTTGTAAATGGAGCTTAGTTTGAAACATTGTGTGAAAGCAAATCTTCTGTATAAGATAGTTATGTATATATCAGTTTTAATTAGCAAGAGGAGATATGTGAAAGCAAGACCAGTAAAGTCAAAAACAACCTCTTGGTTGATTTGGATTTCCGACATCTCTAACATTCTTGCTTTCTGAATTCGGTCTTCAAAACAGAAATATTAAATTAGAGCAAGGATAAATATAAATAAGCACCTAGATTGTGTGCTACCAAGCAGCCGGGGATGGGTAGATTGAATATACAAAGTCTGGTAAAAAGTGAGTTCTTCAGTTGTCCATCCATCTTACTTCCATTAACAGTATCGCATTCAAAGTCATCCGACTGATAAAAAATCAAATAAATAACTGATAAGATGGACAATATATTTTCATTAGGAGGTAGGATATAAGAAAATTCAAAAGACATAAACGTGAACCGGTGATATCAAGTAATTTCTAATCTGAAAAGCATAAACGTGAGCCATTGATAGTCGAGCAAATTCAATGCCATTCCTGTTTTCACATTTTCAGTCTTAATGCTGGCCCTTCGCCTATTGCCGCGTTCTCATAAGGCCCGTCCTTTGTATTTGCCTCTTTTAAGTATTTTAAATAAGCCCAAACACCCCTGAAGCCGAACTGATGATCATAGCCGCTCACTCGACCAAAGTGCTAAACAACAATATGTATATGCAACTCCAAATAAACACTACATCGAAACACCACTTTTCACTTTCATTTGCTGAGTTGTGAACTTGTAACAGCTCTGTACAATCACAATAACATCAGTTATCAATAAACAATAAATAATCAGTGAGTGACAAATTGTATAAAGGTGCAGCCGAATGTGTGCGTCTATGTTCTAACAATTTACAGATATGTTAAAGATTCGCAAGATATACATCTCAGTAGATTTTTGATAGCTATGCTATTAGAATTTGTGTTTCTTCACTATCGTCTTTCGTAAAAGTCAGAACTTGAGTGATCAGTGAGATCACTATTAAAGGGGTGGAAATAAAACACACAAAAGAAGCTATTGCAGTTACTTGAATGTAAACTCGGCACCTTTTACATGCATGCTACATAAAGATGATAAAAATAAATAAATAATAAGTAAATTTTTAAAATAAAAAAAATATAAAAAAAACTTGCATTTCTCGTGGAACTTGAGTGACCCAACCAACATAAAAAAGCACCCATATATACCCGTTACCAAACTCACGCACTTTAAAACCTCTACCAGAGCAGAGAGAAGGATAAAATGTATTTTGCTTTCACTGCCATTAAGAAGAAAAAAAAAGGTCAACGCAAAAGGGGAATCCACATGTTTTCCTAGGAGAATGACACGCGAATATATCGACAACAGAAGCCTTACTTAGTCAATCCGACCAACTTTGTTACGAACTTCCTGAACTCTTCTTCAAAATGAGAATGAACCTTTGCGTCACCTGCAGTGAAGAATTTCATTAGTTAACTCTTACTCAAAGAAAAGTTCAAGAGATTAGATGTCATTGCAAGTTCCAGCTCATGTATGTAGAACCCATATGCATTGGTCCATTTTAATACTCGTCTGCATTCGACAATCTGTAGTAGGAAGAATATCAGTTGGAAAGAGATTGCTGTCAGCATCTAATATACCTTTGTACAAAGCTTTACTGTACACAATCTTTATTTTAAAATGTTGTATATCATCCAGTAATGCTGATATTTTTAACTACTCAATTTTGCAGCAGATATAAAACTGATTATACAAAATCATGATGATCAACATGTAAACAAATAAACATGTATTAAAAAAGATCGTAAACTCACCACTGCAAGCCTTTCTAGCAAACCCACAATTCCGTCAATAACTTGTTCTGTTGTAAAAACACGACTACATTTCGTTAGTGCTCGTTTTTCCATTTCATTGAAAAAAAAAATTGCAAAAAAGATTACAGTTTGACACCCAAAAGGGACCCACCTTCGTCTATTTTGAACTCGAATGGTGCCTCATTCTCTCCTTTATTCACAAATATTGTTCCATCTTGAAGCTTCCAAATCAGTTTCACTATAACCAAACAACATAAGCATAATATGTTAATTAGGAATAAAAAGTAATTATAAACAAATTGGACTCAGCCTGATTAGGCCCGGTAGGACCAAATTGAGCAAACTTGCCAGTGATTAGAGCCGAGAACATGCTCTTTTGCCCATGTTAAGATCAAGCTTCTTAGGCCTGGGCCTTGTGTGTCTCTAATTTCGACTCATTTACTGATAAACGGGTTGATTTCAGTTGTATTTTATCTCAACGGGTCAAATAAGACACCCGGAGGGTAGTGTTTGGTGGCACCACACCGTCATTAGCACTTGCTGGTTCCCAACCATTTTCCCCAAATGCATCTGCAGAGATGTCAAAATATGACATCAAAAGCCAACCATATTTCTTGTAATATAAAATCAGAAAAAAAGACCATAGCCCATCCGATGTCACAAGCTGCGGACCATAATGTAGATAATTGTAATATGATATTTCATCGAATTTCTATAGGTACGGGCTTGAGACATTTAGTGCTTCAAAAAAGTGTGAGGGAGTCATTGCAGACCAATAGCATACAGGAAGAAACCGATGCTTTCCAAGAATTGTAGGCTCAATAACAGAAAGAATCTGATCAGGTACATGCAATCCTTAACAAACACTTCAAATTTTAGGA
This sequence comes from Artemisia annua, assembly GCA_014162995.1. NCBI lineage: Eukaryota > Viridiplantae > Streptophyta > Magnoliopsida > Asterales > Asteraceae > Artemisia > Artemisia annua. The sequence goes on from LBNU01029807.1 coordinate 5,847, forward strand.
CACTAATGCAAAATTTATCAAGTCTTGTTCAAGTTAAGGATTCTTTGTACCATTTTGTGTGATGGATTAGAGCGGCATCAGCCCGGGAAAATGCAGTCAAAGGTTCCTGTAAAGGTCCAAAGGGTATAAGATGGTGGTTTCCCCATGGAGATAAAGTGTTTCACATTACTATATCCGGATCACACAACATACTTATATGCAGTTGAAGAAGAAATTCATAAAAAAACCCTTTTTTCAAGAAAAGACATAATTATTCGTGTGTATGGATCTGCATATCGGAAGAGATTATCTAAATTGCAACTCCAATTTTATCATAAACACGTCTTTCTGGTATTGGCTTCTTGAAACATGTGATATCAAGAGGATAAATGAAGGCATGTTTGTGAAGAAAAGAAACAGCAGTAGCTGCTCACTTTGCACGTACATCAATCTTCATAGACGTTTCATTCAAATGCCTTTGAAATCTTTTGGGCCTGCAATTAATTTTAGATTGTATCAGACGATCTTATCTAGTATTCCTAACTGTAAGTACATGACTGGTGGCACTATCAACTCCAAAGGGCTATATGGTCGATACAAAGGCCACAGAAGAAGCAGAGTTTAAAAAAAATTGAATGGCCAAGCACAGAGTTAAACATTTCAGAAGTACCTGATACTGAGAGATCAAGCAGGTCAACATCAGGTGCAACCACCATTTTTTATCACATTCATATAAGTTCCATAAATAGTTGATATAATGATCCAACGATGATCTATTACTGGTAATTATGGGCGATCAAAATGGCAAAACATGTTGGTTGTCAAGTTAGTTACCTGGTCAAGCAATTGAAGTGAACTACGCTGATAACAGATAGCTTCCAAAGCCATTTCTTCTATAACACCTTTCTTTTGCCACTTCAGTTCCTTGTATGCCCATAGCCACACCGATATCAGCCTACACTCGAAGATATATAAAAGATATACTTACATGATTAACGGGTAATGATAAAAAAAATAAAACCAATAAGGTACAATCTTGTTTTCAACCTCATGTAATGCAAGGGCTTCATTAGTTCTGTCACCAGTAAGAGCAACAACCTGACCTTTCTTCCTCAGTGTTAAAGATACTCTATTTGTCCAGTTTTCAAGAAAAAACCACATACAATTATTGCATAGGTTGGGTTCAGTGGCTAAAGCAAGTGCACCAAGAGTGTCCATTATGAGATTCGCCCATAGTAGCTGCAAACAGCCAAAGGATTTCTATAAGGCGCTTTGTCACTGTGTGTGTATGTATGTGTGTGTGGGTTTAAGAGAGACACACCTGCACGGAATTTAGTGGGACGTCACCATCATTAATGGCTGCTACAACATTAATCACAAGTTTAGCAACATTCACAGTTAGCTGGAAGTGTATGAATTTTTGGATATTTGCATACACCGATCTACCCCATTGAACAACCTGTTTTATAACAAAAATAATAAATAAATACTGTAATAAACTTTTACCAGCAGAAATAATTTATAATAAAATAAAATTGCCGGTAATGGGAACATACGCAGGTACAGTCACAAATTTATAATCCGATGATGGTCCTGTAAAATTAACAGTAAGTATAGGAAATATAGGTGCAAGAAGGCTGCATAAATGTAAATGGTGTACTTTACTGATGCATCTATTAAAGTATCTCCTGATGCACAATCTAACCAAAATACTGATATAATTTTACCTGCGTGAGCTTCTTGAATGTCCTGTATGGTTTTGGTTGGTTACGTGCAATCGGATTTGTTTTGAGGAACCGAGCTGCGACCCATTCCTCTATTATCAAAAACACAAAATTGCACATCATTATTCTCAGTCACCGGAACTGCAATCACTATCATCATTGTGATTGAGTTTGGTTGTAAGTCCTTCAATTTGTGGATGCCAAAAATCTTGATTTCCAGCCACACCTAAGTAACCAAACCACCAAAATTAATTCTCATCTAAATTCAACAACAACGAAATAAAATGATATTATGCTTGCATTGAATTATCAACAAAGATTGTACCTTTTTATCATCAGACTATTGAGCCTCAATAAATCCACAATTCATGGTGAAAGAACCCTAAGAAAAATCAACAATCAATCAAACATCTATGAAGTAAATAAAAACCCTTATTGAAAATCATTATTAGAGGTTAAGTTTAACTCAACCTAAGCGGATCATAACATGCAATCATTTGCTACGCAATATATACAAAAATTAGATATAATATACCTTTCTTTTGAGATGGCTATTGTGGGAAAAATCGAGGCCGAGATCCCTACAAAATTTCAAAAATCATGTGATTGATCAATATAGCATTAAATTTTTATATTTTATGAACCTAAGAGAGAATACATATGTTGTTAACACATGGAGTAGGTGAATGAATAATCAAATCGTTACATCAGGTGAGATAAACCATACAAATCACCTGTAAAAAAGTTGGACAAATGTTTCAGCAAGATGTCATATAGTAAGTAGTAACTGTCAAAGCGGAGTAAAGCCTTTAATGTTCTGGACGACAACCAAAGAAACTGAAATAATGGACAGTGCCTGCTCAAGAGAAAATGTACAAATAATCACATTGTAACTGCAAAAAAGTAATTACAAATACATGTATAAAGAAATCATTGTTTTAAGATTCATAACATCCAAAAACCTGCAAAAAAAAAACCCACATATGCATATAGATGAACGTATGTTATGTTTATGATTAGGGTTACCTAAGTTGTAGGGATAGATGAATGAACCGTCATTTTTACGTATGTTTATATATTTGATTAGGGTTATACAGTTATACTTATCTCATTAATTCAATTATTAGTTGCATAGGTTTATAGATTTGGGCTTGCAAAATATAATCAAAAGATGGTGTGGTTTAGTGGTAAGATGTATGTTATTTATATGGCATGCCCAATGTTCGAATCTGGCTTCATGCTTTTTGTGCAAAAATCAAAAATCAGTTAAATCAAATAAATGCTATCCGAAATTTTAATAAAATGTAAAAAAAAATGTGGCATGTAAAATTACAGAATTTCGAAAAAAAAAACAAAATAAATTATAAAAATTGCTTACATGGACAGAATATGATGACATGGCTGATAATGAATTACTGGGCAATGAGGTGGCATTAATGACGTCATACGCCTCCTGTTATATATATATATATATATATATATATATATATATATATATATATATATATATATATATATATATATATATATATATATATATATATATATNTTGCATTCATTGTGAGGCCGATCACTTGTCCTCATTTACTGAATATTGGAGTTGAATTAGGTCAAGATGAGCCTATAAAAGCAAAAGTACGAAGCAGAGAAAAAGAGGCAACACCAAAGAGAAGTAGGGAAAGTATACAAAGTGAGATTGGTGAACTCATACCAAGTTCACCATATCGGGGTCGAGGTTGTGATTCTACTACTGTGACAGAGTGTAGGAGAACAAGCCTAGAGAGTTATCTCTGTGAAATTATTTGTTCTTTCGTTGTAATCACTTTGGTACACTTTTCTACTTTGTTGAATTGAATTATGAAGTTTATGAAATTCATGTTGAATGATATGTGTTTTGTTACTACAATAATGGAGTAGTCGTTATATGTTTATTTGGGTGATATAGTTATATGGTTGTTTGCAATGTAATGTACGCTTGCTATTGATACTATATTTAAGTTTAATTGATGAGATTATGCTTGGATCATTGTTGAATGTTTGATGTATCTCTGTGGTAGAAGTAGGTCGAAAGGGTCTGCCATTTTGGTATTATTTCAAGGTGTTTGTCTATGGCAACTTGGTGTTAACCTTGTAGAAATTGGTCGACAAAACATTTACCAACCCATCAATGATCTTGTTTAATGCCTTATCTCATATTTAATGAACTTGATGAGGAAATTGGCTTATGTATACTTCTGTTATGAACCATTCTTAATGCATTTGATATATTGAGAATCATAGGTCGAAAGGGTTTCTTAATATGTTGGATAGTTATAGGTACGAGTGATAACCATGCATCTCTTGCTTATATATCTTGTTCAGGATTGCTTGCTCATCGTTTACATGCTACTTCCATGTTTCTTAGCCTAAATAAACATAGCTTTTAATCTTATAAAACAATTAATCTAAATTGCTAGTCTTTGGATAAGTGACAATCTAGGGACTTTACTTAACACAATTGCTAACTTGGCTTTTCTACAATCTCTTGGGACGGCCTGGTCTTACCTAAACCTTTACTATAAACGGGGGTTATACTTTACCCATGTGTTTTATAAATTAAGGAAAATGGTGAAATTAGTATTATAAATTTAAAGCTTTTTAAACACATCAGTCTTCAAAGTTGATTTTGTGAAAGCATATGATTCTTTAAGATGGGATTATCTTGATGTGATTATGGAGAACATTGGTTTTGGTCACAAATGGCGTACATGGATATCAGGCTGTTTAAAGAATGCCCGAGCCTCTATTTTAGTGAATGGTTCTCCTACATCCGAGTTTGAGTTTTTTAAGGGTTTAAGACAAGGAGACCCTTTAGCTCCTTTTCTTTTCATTCTCGCTATGGAAGGATTACACGCTTCTATTTGTAAGGCGGTGAATGTGGGTGTGTTCAAAGGTGCCTTTATCGGCCAAGGTAACTTGGTTCTTTCCCACTTATTTTATGCAGACGATGCTATTTTTTAGGTGAATGGTCGCAATCCAATGCTTATAATCTTATTTGCATGCTTAGATGTTTTTACTTGGTTTCCGGTTTAAGAATAAATGTTAATAAGAGTAAGCTCTTAGGCGTTTGTGTTTCTGATGAGGATGTTTTTGACATGGCTAAAGTTCTTGGTTGTGGTGTCGCTAAGCTGTCAATGACGTTTTTAGGAGTGCCTGTCGGAGGTAATATGGGGCGATGTGAGAATTGGGCTCGAATCGTTCAAGTTGAAATTGTGTCAATGGAAAGCTAGGATGTTATCGGTAGGCGGGAGACTTACACTCATTAAATCTGTTGTGAGTAACCTTCCAACATATTATATGTTTTTGTACTTGATGCCCGTGACCGTGCAAAAGAAACTGGAGTCCATGCATAACAGGTTCTTCTTAGGAGGCGATCTTGGAGAGAAAAAGGTTCCATGGGTTAAGTGAACATTTGCCTAACGAGTAAGGCCACGGGCGGTCTTGGTATAGGTAGTATATATGCGTTAAATGTCGCCTTATTGTTCAAATGGATTTGGCAATTTTGTTGCAGCCCTAATGATCTTTGGGTTAAAGTGGTTAAAGGTATTCATGGGTAAGATGGTGGTATTGGTTGTAGCAGGAGATCTAGTTCAAAACAAAGTCCATGGAATGCCATTTTCAAAGCTGTTTCTAATCTCAATAATGTAGGTCCAAAGATTTGGATCTTAGCAGCCTTTGTAAGACAATAGACACCTTGGATAAATCCAAACTATCTATATGAGAAACTATAAATAATGTATACTTGATGTTAACGCGGAATATTAACACAAGCAGTAAGAACAACACAGAGAATTACTAACTTTATATTCTATTAATTTCTTGAAAACTTGGCATAGAACACAATGCCGTAGGGTTCCTTTTATACTATAAGGAAACCCTAATTCTACAAACGTGTGAAAGGATGCATGCATATCTTCTCCTAAGATATCTAACCGCGTGTATATCCCTTCCTATAATATCTCCTAAGATATCTAACTTGTTCAGCAAAACAGACTTAACTGAACTAACATAAACAGACTTAACTATAAGTTACCAGACTTAACTTAGTACTGGCAGACTTAACTATCTACCCGACTTAACTAGATTATTCAGACTTTTAAGTCTGTTACAAATAATTCCCAACAATCCTCCCCTAACTTGATCTTCATGCTCCATGATCTTCAAGTTCCTTTCTTCAGAAATGCTTTGAGGATTTTTCAATGTAAGCTCTATTGGAATTATTTTGAGCTGCAACTTTTGTTGAATCTTGAAATTTCTGCAGCAACCTTCAAATCTTGAATACCATCTGATCTTTGCAGCAACATTGACAAAATGTACATCAAATCAAAAGTTTCATACTATTCTCATCACTTCCAGGTGTGCAAACTCCTGTGAGAGGTGAATCATTGAAAATTGAGTGGATTTGATGTCTCTTTACTAGATAGTCCTCACTTCTGGAGTAGCCAATGTTTCAGTATAATACTATGGTACATTGATAACCATATGATTTTTAGCAAACCATCAGCATCAACGGATTTGATATGTCTTTACCAAAAGCCGTTTGCTTTTGGACTAGCCAACTCTTTGATGGAATATAGTCATCATCTTGGTGAGTTGATTACCAGTTATGGTTTTTCCACTGCCTTTACCACAAGCCATAACCTTGTGGGCTAGTCAACTCTTCACTATAATAGATATGGTGAGTTGAATACCGTACAATTTTTGGCAAATTGTCAGCCATAAACGGATTTGAGATATCTTTACCTAGAGCTGTTTGCTCTTGGATTAGCCAGTCCTTATGTGGGTTAGACATAGCGGACTGATAACCATTTGTTGTGTCTGTGCAAAGCACTTCCACCAAACAAGCTCCAATTAAGTCTATCTGAAGTCCATTTTACACAACTTTTAAAAATTCTTTCAAACACTCCAAGCAGTCTCCTACTTGGACTATTTTTCTATGAGCTTCAAAAGCTGGCCTTTTGTCTCATCCTCCTTATCTCCTAGCAATTTCTTTTCTAGCATAGCCTTACAAACTCTAGGACGGATTAGGTATTCCACCTCTGCAAGCATATAGATGTGTGCAGTCTTCAATGTTAGACAATGAACTGCACAACTAGAGAAATACCTTCAATATCTCACTTCTTGTTGGTGAATTACTTTCCAGATGTCATTAGTCTTGCTTGGAGGATCAAACATTACTTTTAAGTCTCCCCAAAGAACCTTCTCAAAATCATCCTCAGGTGCACCATCTCCATATTTTACCACCATAAGCTTGTGTAACTCCTTCAGATCATCCCTTGTCAATTCATGCAGCATAGCTGGAAAGTTTAACTAAAGATTTTCAATATAATCTTCCCTTATGATTTTGTAAGCTGCTCTGTTGTTTCCTTGTTTGATGATCTGCCAGTTTACAACTTTGGCAGGTGTTCTCAAACTTTGTGTCATGGTTTCCATGGTTTGAGAAAAATCAGATGAGGATTCTTGCACACTTTCATTCACATCTGCTGCCTTTGATTCCTTTTTGCCAATGGTTTTTCTCCTGGTTCTTCTTAGAACTGGCTCTTTTACTTCTTCCTCCTTTTTCACAGGAAGATCCTTTGTGGATTCAGCAACATTTTCAACATCAATAGCCTTCTCAGATGTAGCAACCTTAGAAGATTCCCCAGCTTTTCTTTTCTTAGGATCCTACTTTTGAAGTGTTGTACCATGCCTTTTGAGTCCATAAAACTGTGCCTATTTTTCTGAGTCCATAGGGAGAAAATGTGTAGTCCTTCTGTATCCCATGTAATATGCCAGTTCTATTTGTCCTAGAGACATGCCTTTGAATTGAGACATCTTCCAGTTGCACTGATTGCACAAATACTTCTTCATTCCATACAGCACTTCACTTTCTGAGAGATTCTTCCTCTTCTTTTTAGAACTTCTCAGTGAACTGATCATGACATCTAGAGCTTGTTCATTTTTCATATTGATAAAATCCACAAGTTGTGTTGTTTACTGATCTTCACTGAGGCTTTGATCTTCAAAAAGTTTAAGAGCCTTTCTTCTTATTTCAGGATCTGTGGCAATCAGTTGCTTGATCTCATCCTGAGTTGGATGATATGGCTCTTTAGGCATCTTTTTAGTTTTGTGCTGCTTTGTAGTATTGAGATCCTCTACTAATTTTCTAGCCAATTCAGCATCTTTGGCTTGTAATGCTTCCAGTTTTGCTTGCTCAGCTCTATCCTCTGCTTGAATTCTTGCAATTTCAGCTAGACTTGATGCTTCTTCTCTTTCTTGTCTCTTAGTTTTCTTGGGCTGAAGAGCTTCTTCCACCATGATTTGCTTTCCTTTACCTCCTCTTCTTGTGGTAACCCTAGTTTCACTAACAGACTTAATTTCTGCAGCAGGTTTAACCCTTTCAGCAGACTTAATCTTAGCTTCTGTAGCAGACTTAACCGTAGCAGACTTAATCTCAGTTTCTGTAGCAGACTTAACCAGATCATCAGCAGGCTTAATTATCTCAACCTCTTTTGTTCCCACTTTCTTTTTCAACAACTTCTTTTGCTGACTTTGATTGAGAGTGTTGATTAAAATGTCAGCTGCTTCCATTCCTTCAGGACTAACTTCTGAATTATGAGGAAATTTGTCCTTATAGGGGTCTGAAGATCTTGATCATCCAAATTCCTCCTCTGTTTGGAAGAATTTTCAACAGTAGCATCCTCAGCATCACTGAACACCATACCAGAAGCTTTCATTGCATCTTCCATCTTTTGTACCTTCTTGACCAATTTTTAAATAGTAGCACCCATGGTTTGCTTAGTCTCCTTTAAATCATTTTCCAGCACCTCTATCTTATTTGCAAGTTGTGTGAGAGTTGCCTTGCTTGTAGAGGATTGTTCCTCCTTAGAAGTTGAGGTGCGGGTGTGGGTTTGTGGAGAGAGGTGTGGTGGTGTAGGGGAAGTTGGCAAGGTACCAGGGGAGCTAGAGGAACCAGGTTCAGGAATAGGGACATCAGGGTTATCCATTGGTTGGGATGAGTCATCACTTTCAGATGATGAAGATGTACCTGCATTGTCAGTACCACCAGGCAGCATAGCAGGGAGCAAGGGTTTCAATTTCCCTTTAAAACTACTTTTCATTTTTGCAAAGACCTTCTTTTTAAATGGGATGACCATATACTGAAGTTTATTAATTGTTTCTACATCTAGCACCATTTGCAAAAACCTTGGATACATTAAAAACTTTGTGGTGCTTTTGGAATTGGTTACCATTGCTTCAAAGATCATTTTTGAAAAGTCATAGGTTTTATTTGTGGAGAGACAAATCAATGCAGAGGCAAGACTGCTACCAAATTGATCCCATCCACCACCTTTAGAACTTAAGCATTGAAGGAAATGATGAATTAAGAACCTCCAATTTGGAGTAAATTGACTTTTCCAAAACGTAAGAGTGCCATCAGGAAGGTATCCCATTTTCTTCATACCCTTAAAAATCTTTTTATTTGACAACATAGTGATTCCTAAGGCATCATTTAAATGAAGACTACTTCTAATGGAAGCCTCAGTAACAGAGTAATCAGTATTATCAATGGTTGCCCTTAACTCATGAGTCCCATCAGCAAGAGTTTCGGCAGTAGCGGTCTACCAAAACTGTTTGACTAGGGAATCGTAAATGATAGTGTGACATGTTAGTGCATACCTGATGTAGGAACCCTTCATAAAGTCCACGATTTCATGGAAGTCATCACTACCCACTGGTTTCTTCAAGAACCCGACTTGATTGTGCTTGTTACAGTACTTCATGCTTGCAATATTGTTTTCGCTTTGAATATTTGAAAGGTACTTAGAAAAGGTGTTGATGATGAGTTTAAACAACCAAAAGTGAAAACAGGGGATGCGATTTTCTTGCCGAAAATAGGTGATTTGTTTGTTACAATATTTTTGTAGAGAAAATAAGAGATAAAGATTGAAAATAAAATCAAATATTTTCTTTATATACTCCTAGAATATTGTAAAATTGTAACGGTACTATTTCAACAGTGAAAATCATTGGTCCGATGACCAGTACTAACGGTCATAAAAGTACACTGCCAGACTTAATTTTGGTCAACCAGACTTAATCACCAGACTTAACTGATGATCAATATTGACTCAAAAGTAATCTGAACATAGCTTCTGTATGTCTTCAATCCATATGTTCCCTGCACAAATTAGTCCAAAAACCAAAAGAAGACATATATATGCACCCAACTTAAACGCTTGACTCATTATGCACATTAATTCAAATTATCAGCAAGAATGACTTTTAGTTTTAAATTATACATTTAACCTCCCCTTAAATGTAGCTAGGTACCATGTAAATTTAAGAAACCAAAAGACCTTTGTTAAGCATGAAAATGTGTATAAAGTACTTAATTCAACACAAAAGAAAACTTTGATGTTTACAAAACATGGATCACACATGCCCTAATGACTTATTCAAGCATAATGCAAGTCTCTTAAAATGATGCAATAACCTTGAGAAGAAATGATGGCTTTCTCAAAATTTAATCTCTCTTCCTTTTCTTTGCTTTGGAATCATGATCAAGCTCATCACAGATGTGACATTTCAAATTTCATGTCATTAATTTTAATATTTTATTATTTAACTATTCTATTTTTAAATAATTAACTTCGTCGGAAGTTATCCACGTATGTCATGACACGTTCAATTCATTCAACCGCGACTAAACTATGTCCAGTCTACACTTTCTATGCACTTTTGGTTCCATACAATCTTATATTAAAAGTCATGATTTACTTTTTCTAATTTTACGCAAACCTTGCACCTTTTACGTTTTACGCGATTTAAATTTACGTTTTATGGTTTTAATAACGTGAATCAACCCTAGACTACAAAAATTTTACATGTTTTATGCATTTTAACCTATTCTCATATTTACAAGTGATTTTTATACTTGTCATTTCATTTTTATAGTTTACGTCTCTTTTATCAAGAACCGGTGTCACCAAACGCGTTTTCAACTCACGGTTTCAGTTTTAATGATGTTTAAACCCTTCGATGAACTCACCACTCATCTAAAATACTTAAATAGGTCATGTTAACAAGTTTTAACATTTTTAAAAGTTTTACATTTTATTACTACCCGGTTTTACGTTTCGCGTCTTAACAACTTTACGTTTGCAATTACCGGGATCAAACTACACCCGATAACTCAAAGTTATCACAAAAATAAACCACCACCCCACCCCACCATGAAGTTTCTGGCTCTAGGCCCTCACTTAGACCACATGGCCTTGTGAGAATACTCTTTGCACTAAAACATGACACCTAAACATCCACTACTTTCATTTTTACATAGTTATTGTCACCACATGCAAAAACCACTCACTTTCTCTCATCTCCTCACCATGAACGACCAAGAACAGCTCTCAAACTCATATTTCATCTAATTTTTGACTAAATTATTCATCATAGATTAAAGATCTTGAAGGCCTAGTCTTGTTCTTGGTTTATTACACTAAAAACATCATCAAATCTCATCATATCTTGGGTTATATTAGAAGTTCTTACAAGGTTTATATAAGGGTTTAATAAGGTGTCAAGAGGCTGTGATTTTCAAGGTTTTTCAAAGAATTTTGGTGGCCAAAGATTTGGTTGTCATGGGTTAAAGAAAGGTGCAAGAGTTGATGGGTTAACATAGGTTTAGTGTCTTGTTCTTGTTGTTCCTTCTTGTTCTTCAAATTTTGTAAGGATACAAATCACTTCCATTTTCATTTCACCTCTGTAACTTTATTATATCTTGATGTATTTGAGCATTATATAAATTATTATGCTTAATTAGGCTTGGTACATGGTTAGGAAACACTAAAAACACTTAAGGACTAAACATGCAAACTGTGAATCTGAATCAGGGGTAAAAACGGAATAAACTGATTTAATCAGTAAACATTGGACCTAAACTAAAAATATGTAGTTGTAGCCCTATGTCTTGTGGTCATTTTGACGGGTATTTCATCGAATAACTCATTACGATGATTAAACTAGAAATATTTTCGTGAAACATGCCAGATTCTGAGTTGCAGATTTAAATGGTAAAAATCTCAGTGATATGCTTATTTTCACTACTTGGCCCAGTTTTATGAAATGTAGGTAACATCTTAACTTAAACATGGCCGCAAACGGGGAATTAATTGGACTTGTAGAACTCTAGTTATCGCAACTTTTGTGGGACTGTTGTAATTTTGAAAGCTGATGGACTGAATATATTGGGTAAATTGATAGTTTTACTGATGTTGTGTAATTTTTAGCTTAGTGGGACCCACAAAACTTGTTAGTACAGATTAATACCTTTCCGGGGATATAAGGAACTTAATTTTTGGACTTACGGTTTGCAAATGGCGAAATTGTAAACATGTACAAGTTAATAAAATTTTCATCAGCACTAAGTATAAAAAGGTATAAAATGTTTTATAACTTGTAATATTGGACCTATAACTACTACATGTGGACATATAAACAAGTATAGGAATATTGTACCAAGTCTAAGTAAGATCATGATTTATATACAACAAAAATACATCAATATTTATTTTCAAAAACCTAAGACAAGCGTATGTCTATTTAGGTTCATCGTAGAGCTTCGCGGCTATTTTCTTCACTTGCTTGTTCCTTGCTATTTCATTTGCTCACGGTGAGTTCATAGCCTCGCTTTTACTTATTTAAACGTTTATCAAACATCGCGAGGGGGATACATGCTAGTTTTACAAACTGAATACAAGTACTTTTTGGTATGCTGGACCCGATTACATGATTTATAGACATCTGACATTGAGTATTTCTTGCCAATTAAGTCCCCATCATGAACCGTTAATTTCGTTGGAAACGCTAGTATTATGAATATGCATATTGGGCATTGACCAGCCTGGCCGAATGGGTAGCGCCCATCTTTCAACGGTCACATAATATTGAGAAATATGTGGTAAATGGCAAATCTTACCCTACCAGGGCAAATGTTAAAACTAGGTTAAGGTTCGGTTTCATGAGCTCAATGCTTTATATCTTATTTCCCGACTTGTATTTGTTACATGTCAACTTAATTATGGGCGGATAACAACGTAGCCCATCTTATTCTAAACTGTATTATCTTGTATTCAACTGATTACTTATTAAACTCTATGAAGTCACTCAACCTTTGTGTTGACTTTTTAGCATGTATTTTCTCAGGTCCGTAAGTGGCTTAAGCTTGGATGGGCGGCGCAAAGAAATGGATATCTACTTGATGGCTTATGTTTAATAAAATTTCATTCGATAATGACTAGAACTTTTAGATTTATGTATTCTTAACTTATGTTAAACTTTTGGGACCTCAACTCTGATAAATTATCGAATGTAAATTGTTTGAAACGACTTTGTTTTAAAGTTGTTTACTATACTTGTACTATGCGACTATTAAATAACACCCCATGTTGTATTCCGATGCGTTCCGAAAATGGGGGTGTTATAACAGATCTTAGTTAGCAGTTGACCACCTATGCTGAGAAGAAGGTTATCAATGGCATCAGTTTGTTCTTCACACTGAAGTTTTGAGGACATCATTCCATAGAGTACTTCAGTGCTTAGAGGATACACCACATCAGTGAGCATAAAGATATCAACACCTCCTTTGATTGAGATATGATGAACTCCACTTGTGGTGTATAGTTGCCACAAGAGAGTTTTATCTTGGCTTGGAAAGCTCCAGTGCACATCTGCAGAACTTGGTGCAAACATTCTGTGAAGCTCCACATATAGTTCATGTACCTTCACATCAACTCTTCCTCCATTCTGGAAATGTAGTTGAACCAGTTTCCATAGAGTATCTAGATCTTCCCTGTCACAAGACTTCACCAAGGTTTCCATGTTCTTGTAGCATTCAGGTGTACCATCAGCTCTAGTTATCTTCCAGACTTTTCCACCTTTATCCCTGCTAATTCTCCAGTCTTCAATCCTTGCTGGAAATAGGTTGATGTACAACTTCCTTTCAAAGTTGTCTATGGGTTCCTTAAAACCCAGTTTGTGCTCTGAGCATCCACTATCAAATAAATCTTTATAGCTTAGTGCTTGTAGTGAATGATCCTGCACAAGAATAAGAGATTAGTTTCTCTTAATGACCCAGGCCTGTGCAGGCTTGGGTCCATTTTGTGGATCTACATATTTGTAAGTCTTGTAAGAACAAGATCCACTAACACTGCATTGGGACTTATAGGTAAGTTCATTCTTTAAGGGGTCCCATTCCCAACAATCTAAGTCTCTAGTAGGAGACCTCTTTTTACCCTTTACAGCATAAGAGTTTGAGGTTTTTACTGTATTATTTTCAAAGGGTCTTCTCACAGGTGATTTTGATTTGGAGAAATTTCTTCTTTGGTTAAAATTGTTCACCTGTGAAATAGGTCTTCTCACAGGTGAAGAAGATTTTGCAAAGTGATTTCTATAATTAGCTTGATTCACCTGTGGTTTAACTGGTTGTTTTGGTCTATAATAGCCAGTATTAACTTTGGGATGAGCAGGATTAACCTTTTGCCCAACAGGTTTAACCTGGTTTCTACCTGTATTAACATTTTGTCCACCAGAATTAATGTTGGAGTGACCAGTATTAACCCTTAAACGTGCAGAATTAACTTTTGTGTTACCAGTATTGAGTAGAACTTGTCTAGGGACAAACTGGTTAGCATGATTAATTCTATTCACATTATTCCACATAGGTTTAGCCATATTATTACCAGTATTGACCATCTTTTGTTTTCTTAACTCATTTTCTTTAGCCATTCTTCTTTCATGAAAGTCACAGTCTTTTATCAAATGACTAATGCTATTACACACAAAACATCTTTTCTGAGTATATATGATTCGTGCAAAATGCGTGTATCAAAAGTATATATAAGGTAGACGTGGGGAATTTCACTAGTCAACCCGTGTGGGAAGGTTAACTTGCAAAAATCTGTGAAAACTATATATATATAAGATACCGGGTAAGTGATTACCCGGGTCGTGTCCCAACGAGGTGTGAATGGGCAAGATCGATTAAGATTCGAGATTAAAATGCTTGTAATGATGATTTGAGAGCTTTATTTGGTGTTGTGGTACGTTAAAGTTACGGGAATTAATAATTAACGAACGAAAATTGAAATAAACGCAACCTAAATGGGAACAAAAGCAAGGGAATACTAGGGAAACCCTAAATCTACCTAAAATACTACGGGAAACATGATAGGGAAAACGAGAAATCCTAAAACGCAATCAAAAACAAAAACGTGACGTCTATTAAAAATAAACGTCAAAGCACAAAGTAAAAACGTGAATTTGAAGCTACGCTAATCCTACGGGCATACAAACAATTTTTCTACGATTCTAATAATAAAAGAAAAAAAAATTAAAAAAAAGAAAAATATATTTTTTTTGCTTTTTAAATTAATTAATATGAATTAAAAACTAATTAATACGAATTAAATTCTAGAAAAATATTAAAAGTTTTCTGAAAAATCTGAGACAATTATGGAAACTAGTTTAAGTTAAAACAAACCTAGGAAAAATAAGGACTATGGGAAAAGCAGTCGTGAAAAGCAGTTTATAAGCAAAACTAAGCTAATAAGAAAAAGAGGGAAACTAGTATATAAATAATAAACTATGCAACTTATGATGAGAAAGACCCAAGGGCACGCTGGTTGTGATGTTTTATTGTGAGGCTTGGAGTGCAGGAGGTCCAGTGTTCGAATCCCTCCTCTTGCACTTTTTGCAATTTTTTTTTCTTTTTCGATTTTTCTTTTTGCAAAACACTTTAACAACAAGATAACACAATTTTTGTGAAACAAACTTTACTGAAAAGATCAAATTAAGCTTGTGCAAGTTTACAAAACCAACAGTGGTGAGTTTTATGTTTTCATTGAGCTTTTGAGATTAAGCATCACACAACACTTCACCCACATAAGCCAAAGAGCCAAAAAAGCTATAAGACATAAACAAACATAGTCTACACTAATACAAACAACTTAAAAACAACAATAATCTAACAAGAAAAGATCAAACAACTAAAAGGATCAAACAAGCATGGCTGCTGCTGATGTAGCAGCAGAAAAGGGTGCAAAAAGGGCGAATAGAAGCGCAAAATAAGCTGAACAAACAAGCATATAAGTTCAAACAAATGAAGGATCTAATAAGCTTGCACAGGTGGCTTCCCAAAACACTTAAAAACAAGCAAAATGCTCAAGATATGAGCAAGTTATGGGTCAAAGAAAACGGGTCCAAACTGAAAACCAAAGGTGCAGGGGAGATGCAAGTAACCTAAAAGCTATCAATAAGCTAGAATAAACCAAGCTAATAGGAAACATGCAAAGGCATACTAGGGGGAATCCTAATTAAGCACTAGAAAGGGGAACATAAGCAGTTATAAAAGCCTAACAAGCACAAGACAAGAACTAATGAGCAAAGGGCTGCAAAAAGGAAAAAAAATGGCTGCGGCTCATCATAAGCCAACCAAAAAAATTTAGAAAAATAAAATAAAATCGTAACTAATTAGAGTAGCTACTAAAGACCAATCATCAAAGTTTTAGGTAAAACGGGCTTATAACGAACGAATAAAAAATCAAAAACTAACCAGCTGTTGGGCTGATTTTTTGACAGCAAATGGGAGAAAAAATAATGGGTCAAATGGGTTGGTTTGGGGCAGCAGGCTGCTGATGTAGTTACATGGAAATGGGTGAAACGTTGGAAAATTGCCAAAGACTACTACTATAAGAGATGTTAAACAAACACAATAAACCACAATGAAACACAAACCACAACTAAAAACACCTAAATGCTAAGGTTGCACTTATGAGCTATGTAACTAATTTGAAAACATGAAACTTAAGGAATCCAAACTTTAGCTAGAAATTGAGGTGAAAACAGTAAAATCAACTAAGAAACTACTAAAAAGATTGAACTAAAGCTATTATCCTAAAATACCAAAAGTGATTAAGATCCCTAGAATCCTATTGTGCCAAACACTCTTTTAGGGAGTGCCTGATGAACTTTGTAAACTAAAAATGCAATTTTTAAACTAAAACTTGAAATATAAATGATAAATAAGCTAAGTAATGACTAAATAAGCAATAAGAAACTATAATTAAGCAGGGAGTCCTAATAAGCTTGTAAAGGCTAAATGAAACTGTGTAACAATAAAAGTTTGAGTTAAAGACTTGTGAGCTGAACACTGAACATACTAAAAAAAATAAAAATAATAAGCTATTGATGAGTAGGGTAATAAGCTGAATAACTGTAAATGAAAACTTGGAATTTAAAGAATGCTTAAAACTTTCATTAATAAAGTAAAGATTACAGGAAAACTTAAATTTTTAAAAACAAGTAAAAACTTAAAAACCCTACTTGACTGTTAACTACTGCCAAAAAAATGGCTTACAACTTCTCTATTTATACTAGTCTTCCATTAGGGTTTCTCTTCTCTCCTCGTGTGTTTCTTCTGTGAGCTAAAAGCTGAGCTGGACACTTTTGTGCTTCTTTGAGTCAATCTCAACCATAGGATGGGTCTCAATTCATCAAAGCCATTGAATTTGGTTTTGGCGCCCAATTGGTGTGAATTGGTGACGGGGCATGGCAACCCGTGAAGGAGGTGGGTTGGTATTGGTGGGGAGTAGCTTTTGAGGTCTTGGGAAAGGGTGGAGGTTGAGTGTTTCAGGAGGTGGAGTGGAGATAGGGTTTGATATGCTGGGTAAAAGGGATGAAGGAGGGGACAGGTTGGGTATATGTTTGAAGTTTGACTGTGAAAGTCAAAAGGGTAAACGTGTATGTGTTTTATTATTTCAGGTATATGGGTTGTAACTGGGTTCACGTTAGGTTTGATTGTGTAGTGGGTTGGGCCAGGTTTAGGGATGATAGGTAGTGGGTTAGGATTAGGTTAATGTGTTTTAGGAATAGGTTTAGGTTTAGTTTAGGATTTAATTAACAAAAGTTAATCAAGGGACTAACTTTGCAATTAGGTTTAGGACTAAGGGTGAAAATGTAATGTTGGTTTTGGGTTCGTTTTTCCATGCTCACTCCGTTGCCATATTCCGGGGTTGACTTTGAACTTGACTTTTTTGTATTTTCTTTGTTTTTTTTTTCTTCAAATTCGTGTCAAGTCGGTCAGGTAATGCTCCATTATGCTCCTATTCCCATGCAAGCTCCGTTTTGCCTTATTTTTGATCCATTTGTACCTGAAACACGCAAAAACACACTCCAAGGCTATTTGTGACATTATATGACCGTTTTTAAGTGTTTTTGGTTGTTTTGACTCGGAAAATGGAAGAAAAGATATGTGTAAAATGTCACATATCAATATACATAACCTCCTCCTAACAGTCTATTCCATTTATCATTCTTTTCCCTTTTTGGTGTCTCTGGTTTATTTACTTGTTGCCTAGGAGATTTTAAGTGAGTTTCACAACTAGGTTCAACAAGTTTTTGTTCAGGTTCAGACACAATAGGTTTATCACTTTTAACAGATTTAGACCTTGACACTTCACTTGACACACTTTCAGGTTCTGATTCAGAGGACTCAGAGGTGTTTCCAAGTGACTCTTCACTGTCATTAGATTGACAGGTAGAGTATTCACCGGTTTTATCTTCTGAGACCTTTGTTTCAGGCACTTGAGGTCCTTTTTTACCATACACATATAGTGATTCATCAAATTCTTTCTCAGGTAAAGGAGTATAGTCTCCACTTAAAGGAGGTGGAACTCCTTTGTAATTATCAGTTTTTAAGAATCTACTATATACAATTGAATCAGCCAAGTCAGTATCTGAAGCAGTAAACATGCTTCTATCCATCTCTTCTTCATAGCTTAGAACCTCACTATCTGATTTTATCTCATATCCTAGACCAATTTTACATGTTGAGCTCATGCCACTGTTTAATAACTTTGACAAGTTTTGAGAATAATTTTTCCATTTGTCTACTATTTTCTGTAATTCTTCTTTTTCTTTAAGAGCTTTTTCACCAATTCTCCTATACTTTTTCAGTTTTTCATATTTAGCATATATTTCATTAGCTAGAAAAGTAAGTTTTTTGTTTAAATTGGCTAGTTGTGTTTGAAGTTTATCAACCTGAGCTTCTAAAGTTTTGACACCATTTTCATAAGCAAGTATTCTAATCTCTTGTTCTTCTATTTGATTTGTTTGTTCATCACACATAGCTTTAACATTGTTGTATGAATCAATAAAAGGTTTGAACATAGAGATACCTCATAGTTAGAGCTTATGGCCATTAGAGCATAGTTGGTAGGTTCCTCCTCATCAGTGTGCTCCACCCAATTGATAATGCCATCATCCATTGTCAGTAGACCAACCTGGCTTGTCTTCTTCTTGTGCACCTCCTCTAGATACATCCTCTTCTTCTTCTCTTCAGAATTCACTTTTGCTGTGCATTCTCTAGCAAAGTGACCATTGTTGTTGCACTTCCAGCATACAAGCTTTCACTTATCATAACCAACTGGCTTATTTCCATTGTATTTAATATTTCTTCCAGTTTTCTTGAAGAACCTTTTCATCCTGAGTGCAATCATGGACAGTTGCCAGTTGATATCCATTTCTTCAATATCAACATCATCAATCTGATCAAGATCATCATGAATGAGATCTCTTTCTTCAGATCTCTTTGCAAAAAGAGAGTAGAGAACTTCATCAGCAAAGCCAGCAGGGTTATCTCTTTCCTTGTTGTTAGAACAAGAAGCATAACTGCCAGAATTAAAACTGCCAGAACTAACTCTGTTAGTACTGCTNCTTGAAAAGTAAGTTTTTTGTTTAAATTGGCTAGTTGTGTTTGAAGTTTATCAACCTGAGCTTCTAAAGTTTTGACACCATTTTCATAAGCAAGTATTCTAATCTCTTGTTCTTCTATTTGATTTGTTTGTTCATCACACATAGCTTTAACATTGTTGTATGAATCAATAAAAGGTTTGAACATAGAGATACCTCATAGTTAGAGCTTATGGCCATTAGAGCATAGTTGGTAGGTTCCTCCTCATCAGTGTGCTCCACCCAATTGATAATGCCATCATCCATTGTCAGTAGACCAACCTGGCTTGTCTCCTTCTTGTGCACCTCCTCTGGATACATCCTCTTCTTCTTCTCTTCAGAATTCACTTTTGCTGTGCATTCTCTAGCAAAGTGACCATTGTTGTTGCACTTCCAGCATACAAGCTTTCACTTATCATAACCAACTGGCTTATTTCCATTGTATTTAATATTTCTTCCAGTTTTCTTGAAGAACCTTTTCATCCTGAGTGCAATCATGGCCAGTTGCCAGTTGATATCCATTTCTTCAATATCAACATCATCAATCTGATCAAGATCATCATGAATGAGATCTCTTTCTTTAGATCTCTTTGCAAAAAGAGAGTAGAGAACTTCATCAGCAAAGCCAGCAGGGTTATCTCTTTCCTTGTTGTTAGAAGAAGAAGCATAACTGCCAGAATTAAAACTGCCAGAACTAACTCTGTTAGTACTGGTCTTGCCTTGTCCAACAAAGGCAACATTGGCTGCACTGGATGATGATTTTGAGCTTCCTTTGACATCTTGTTCAAAAACCCTAAGATTGTTGAACAAATCATCAATTGACCAATCATCAACACCTTCTTTTAGCCACATGCTCATGGTCACATTGATCCACTCTTGAGGCATAGATCTAAGAAACTTATGGTTTGCATCTTCAGTAGATACAGGAGAACCATGAGCTTCTAGTTGAGAGAGTAGGTGTTGGAACCTTTCATAACCTTTTTCAAGCCCTTCAGCCATGCTCAATGTGAATGCCTCAAATTGCTGTTTGAGTATAGCCTTCTGCATCTTCTTGGAATTGGCATTCCCTCCAAATCTGATTCGAATTGCTTCCCAGATCTCTTTGGCGTCATCAATCACATGGAACCTTCTTAGATGTTCTTTTAGAATGGCCATCAAAAGGATGGTTCTAGCTTTCCTTTCTTTCTCTACAGCTGGTATCTCTGCAGCAGTGACTGGTGGAAGCACTTTGACAGTACCATCCTTGCCTACAGAGATCCTTTTCTTTGAGTTTCCATTCTGTATGACTTTCCACACATCATTATCTATGTATTTCAGATAATGTTCCATCTCCATTGCCCATATATCATACTCTTCCTTCTTAAGGATTGGGAGTTTGATATTGGCCAAAGGCACAAGTTGCTGTTGATGCTTTGGCTTCTCATTGTCAGAGACAGCATCTTCATGGTTTGATTCTTCAGCATCAGAATCACTGTGACGACTAAAGAATTCATCAACAGGTTTACACATTTTTTTGGAGTTTTGGTGAGTGTTTGAGTGGTTATAGTGTGTTGATCTGTGTTTCTTCTTACTCAGAGTCCCTCAGCGAGGCTCTGATACCACTTGTAGGTCCAAACATTTGGATCTTAGCAGCCTTTGTAAGACAATAGACACCTTGGATAAATCTAAACTATCTATATGAGAAACTCTAAACAACGTATACTTGATGTTAACGCGAAATATTAACACAAGCAGTAAGAACAACATAGAGAATTACTAACTTTATATTCTATTAATTTCTTGAAAACTTGGCTTAAAACACAATGCCGTAGGGTTCCTTTTATACTATAAGAAAACCCTAATTCTACAAACGTGTGAAAGGATGCATGCATATCTTCTCCTAAGATATTTAACTGCGTGCATATCCCTTCCTATAATATCTCCTAAGATATCTAACTTGTTCAGCAAAACAGACTTAACTGAACTAACATAAACAGACTTAACTATAAGTTACCAGACTTAACTTAGTACTGGCAGACTTAACTATCTACCCGACTTAACTAGATTATTCAGACTTTTAAGTCTGTTACAAATAATTCCCAACAAATAATAAAGGGATTGATTTGTTGTTTGCTTGTTCTCGATCAGTTGGAGATGGGAAATCCATTCGGTTTTGGGACGAAAAATGGTACGGGGATAGGCCGTTAAAAGACTTATTCCCTCGCATATACGCTTTGGACAAAGATAAAAATTGCATGGTTGATCATTGTATTAACATTTCGGCTTGGAATATCATGCTCAGGAGGATGCCAAGAGGAGGTATCAAATCACAACAATTTTCTGCTTTGATGGACTCTATTCGGGATGTGTTACTCTCTGATAAAGAAGATGGTTGGAAATGGGCATTAAATCCCACAGGTTTTACCGTTTCTTCAGCTAGAAACTGTATTGACGATCATATTCTTATTGGCGGTTACTCGTCTACTAGATGTCCAAAATGTGTTCCTAAAAAAGTTAACGTTTTTATGTGGAGATTGAGTTTAGATAAACTTGCTATGTTGGTGAATTTGGATCGTAAAGGCATTGATGTTGCTTCTCTTCTATGCCCCGTTTGCAACGAGCAGGTTGAAAATGTGAATCATTTATTCTTCTCTTGTGGGATGGCTCGGGATCTTTGGGCTCGTTTGGCTAGATAGTGTGATTTGAAAATTACGGAGGTCTCCAATTTGTCGGAGTGGATTTCTTGGTTAGATGCTTGTCATATCTCAAAGAAATCTAAGCTTATTCTCGAAGGGATTGCTGCTTCGATGTTGTGGACGATATGGAAGTTTTGAAATAATTTGATTTTTTTCAATTTCTAAACCCAAGAAGGCGCATATATGGGATACCATTGTAAATCAATCTTTTTCGTGGATTTCATCTAGAAATCCTAAATTTCGTATTTCTTGGATAGGTTGGTTAGGAAATCCCATAGACGATAGTACTCTTTTGTAATTGTTTTGTTGCCTAGCGTTTGCTAGTTTAATTTAAAGCCGCCGTTCCAAAAAAAATGATCTAAAATTTTTAATGAGAAACACAGTGACCTAAATCCCAATGATGAAAGGAGAGGTTCTAATACATCTTATGATGAAGGTGGTGCCTATTCATGCCCTAGAAGTATAAATACTTCTCATGATGGTGAGAATAATGGTATGGGAACATCCATAGATGATAATACTCTATCTGAGGGAAGTGCCCCTTCCAGTTCTAATCCTAACACAACTCAGTCTCCTTTAACTCATAACACTAGTTATGATCAACCTGTTCTTAGAAGGTCTAGTAGGGATTCTAAAATGCCTGCTAGGTTTAATGATTATGTTGTGAGTAGTAATGCGAAGTATGGCCTTGAGAAGTATGTGTGTTATTCTAATCTGAGTCATGCTAATTATTGTTTTTCTACTACTTTAAACAAATCTGTTGAGCCTACTTCTTATGAAGAGGCTTGATGCGCGTGATGTGTCGTTGCGGTTTAGGAGTGTACCCGGTCAGTATGAATATAATGGTAAGTAGAGTGTCGATCACTAAGAGTGGAACGATTTACCTAGTTAACCTAATCAGTATTTTAATATCCTAAGTTAGTTTTACAGCCTAATCTAACTGATGAGGCGAAAAGTGTTACGCTTTTAGGGGATCATTTAAGCCCTAATCCGTAATTATTTGATCAAATATTGCCTTAAATCGTTCCTTTTGTCATTTTAGGTACTTTGGAGAAGAAATCTAGAAGAGAAGGTATTTTGAACGTTTTTGGAGCATAAAAGTAAAGAAAACGACAAAGTCCCAAAATCATGCTGGAAATTGTACCTGACGGAGTCACTCTTTACGAGGTGACGGCATCACACTTTGACAAAGAGGTGGATATGAGATTACACGAGACGCTCCAGAAAGTTTTTGTGAATTAACACGTGACGGCGTCACGCTTTGTGACGCTTAGGGCGTCACGTTTTATCCTAAAGAGAGACGGCCCAGAGAGATTTAAAGGGGGACGGCGTCAAGAATGGATCTGAGCAATCCGAGAAGGGTTTTTGGCCGGGGAGGGGGTGGAAAAGGCAATAAAGTTGTAAAACATCTATAAAAAAAAGGTTTTTCCTTAGCTTTCATTCCATTAGTGGGGTAACAACACTTTTTGGGAGAACTTTAAGGGATTTACCCTAGGAGAAAATTTTTAACTTGTATTTTTTTCCCAAGGTCTTTCACCCTTAATCCATTCATGTTCCAATAAAAGTTCTTCCCTTTCAAAAAATATAAAACATAATGGTCTATGTGTTGCTTTTTTGATTTTTATTTCTTTTAATGCTTTTGTCTTAACCCTTTTTTAACATGCTAAGGGCTAGGGTTTTTTTTCCTTTGTTGTTCCTTAGAATAATAATGGGAAACCCCTACCCTATTAAATTTTACTTGGTTGTTTCGTTTGTTTTGATGTGTGGGTGGGGTGATGTTTCGATGTTAAGGCCTTAAGAAAACTGGCCTTACCCCTTACGGTAACTTGCCCCTTAAACGTCTTAAGAACATGAAATCGGAAATGTGTACTAACATTAAATATGGTTGTATTTTAAAATGCTAAAGCGAATTCAGTGATCTTTCAAACGTTAGACCTTTTTTATCGCCTCAAACATAGAATGAAAAGTAGGAGTCTTTTATACATTTTTTTAGGGAAAAGAAATGTACACGGCCTACGAATTGTTAAAGAAATAAACCCGTCCATCCCACAATTTGTAAAACAAACCCAATTAACCGGTAACAGAAATCAGCTTAGGGGAGTTAAAGGGGAAAAAATTCAAATTTAAAACCACACCTTTTCTCCATATAATTCAAGCCAATTTTATTTCTTACTAATTTAATTTTATTTGCAAATTAAGTAAGATATTGGGTTTTTGACTAGCAAACTTAATTCACACACCTCTTCCAAATACCGAGAAAATTTTACTTGCTTTCACTAAAAAATAAAAATAAAAAAAGAACATCCCTCAACCTTCTTAAAAACTAAATTAAAGATTAAGTTTATCCCTAAAACACAACTTATTCCGAGAGAAAACTTCCAATTCCCCCGTACTTTGCCACTACACTTACAAACGGTCCAGGTTTTACACTTTTGCTGGTGGGGTTTGTAGCTTCCTTTCAAGACCTTGGAAAAAGAGGTAACCTAACTGCGAAGGTTTCAAAACCACGCATCAAAAGTTTGGCGCCGCTTTGTTCGGGAATAGTTTTATGCTAAGTTGAAAAATTATTTTTACTTTAGGTTCTTACTCATAGATTCCTTTTCTTAGTGAGATTTTCAAATTATTTTCTAAGTTTCCTTTATCTATCTTTTTTCCTTTTGTGCTTTTGTTCGTAGATCTTCTTCATGAGTAACATTGATTGTTTGATCCCTGTTATTTGTGTTTTCCGTCGTAGGAATTTCCAATTACCCAACCTGCCCCCTATTGTTGAAAACGAAAACCCACCGAATCTGTCACCCGATCATCACTTTAACAACAATTCTGATATGGACGAATCTGACCATGACACCGACCATGAAAATGGCCCTTTTTATTATTCGTCGGATTCCGATGAACACTTAGGGGATGGGGAAGTGGTTGATGATCCTAAGGGAGAAAAGGGAGCTAACCCTCTCGTGTATGTTGACCCTAGAATAAGGATTGAGAAAGATGGTTTGTTTATTATGCAATTTCCTTGTAAAATTAGATTTAGAGGCTTTGACGTCTACCTTAACTCATCTTTACCAATGAATATACTTTCGCGTACTGAATACAATAAAATCATGGTAAATGGGTTAGAATATCAAGGAGATAATATTGTTGCTAGGGCTAAGGCATTGCACGTGTTTGTAGGAAGCTTTACCTATCAAGTGGAATTTATGATTATGGAAGATCTAGGAGAATTTTTTGATAGTAGCTTTACCCAAGTTGTGTTTGGGAAACCTTTCAAAAGGCTAACCCAGTTAGATGAGAAACTAAATGAAGGGTTAATTACATTCTCGAACAGGGATGAGGATTTCATTTAGCAAATGCTCCATGCACACCCGAGGTTTAAGGATTTCTCTACTGAGAGATGCAATAGGCTCCCCCTTCATAGCATATTAAGTGAAAACGATATAAGAAAAGGGCTCAAATATCCTCATGAAAAGAACAATAGGTATTATCGCGGATGCTTAGAGCTAAGTGATGACTATAAGAAAGGTGAGGGAACTATTAGGTGGCTCACACTTGGATACGTGAGCATTAGTGATACTAGGTAGAGTGACTTTGAGTCTAGCTACAAGACTCGTTAATAAAGAAAAGCGCTTCTTGGGAGGCAACCCAAGCTCTATTTGTTTTGTTTGTTTGTTTATTTGATTTTATTTGTTTCCGTATATATGTTTTATTTTTATTGCTAACAATTCATATTTCAAATTACATTGTGAAAATGCTTTATTTTGTTTTTAACTTCGTCTTAACTACATATAAAGGTATTTTGCAAAAGATAAGTGTAAGGGAAATCTAAATTGGTTATTAAGAACGAATGGAACATGAATTGTAGCAATATAAAGTGAACATACATATTAGTATTTGTTTGAGTCAAATGCTTGTATCGAGTCATAATGAAATTTTGCAGGATTCCAGGAATTAAGGTATTTGTTTTTCTAGAAATTTTCCAGAAACTAAACATAAGAATTCTGTCAGATCAGTTCTGACGGCGTCAGGCTTTAAAACCTGACGGCGTCAGGTACTAATTCCAGAAAAAGTTTTTAAAATTTATTTTTTCTGCCGGATTATAAAAATTAATGCATCTTTAATTCCAGGAATCTGCAAACTTTCATTCCACAAGCATTATATCCCTATATAGATTTTGCCGCTGATTTTATGGAAGGTTTGCCTAGATTGTTTTCTCAGGTTTAACAGGTTATATTGGACAAGAAGATGAACATGGCATCAAGTTCATGACATCAAGTTTTCGGCGTCGCTTTAAGCTTGAAGATATCACATCATCTTGGAAGAAGATCTAACCATGTTACCACACGATCCACATCAAACGAATCAGGGGAGTATTTGTTTCATTCTTTCATTCTCTTTACTTTTACATCTTGTATGTGAACATTGGGGACAATGTTCGGTTTAAGTGTAAGGGGGTAAATGTAGACACCTCAGAAAATGCAATTACTCTTGATTTTTGTTTGTTTCATGGTAAATGTGTAATAAAACTGAGAGAAATATTTGTTAGGGCAATTTTAGCACCAAATTTAAAATTTTTTGTAACATATAGGAGTGAAACTTTAGGCATAATAAGTGTCTCATAGATAGGAAATTTTATTACTAGCCTAAAAACCGTACCACTCAAAAAAATTTATGAATAAGGTAGTGACCATCCGAGTGTTAGATTAATTGACTAACGCGATAGTGATCAAGGGTATGACTTGGTGACCATCCGTTATGCTAATAACACGCCAGCAATCCATGAAGTGCATTAGTGACCATCCGTTAGTTGAAGCGTCAAGGACTCGCGCTAGCGATCTACTAAGTTTATTTAATATGCTTGTTTGTGTATCGGTAGTAATTAGATTATAGAACTTTCGTTAGTGACCATCCCAAATCCGCTAGTGAGACTACATTCGTGTAGGTAGATCTACAACATGATAAGAGGCATTAGGATAAACCCTTGTTTTACACCCGTATTATAATTGCATTGGCTACATTGGTCAAGTAATTCTCCCACACCCTTAGCGTTATACTCATTTTTAGTACACGATACCCCTAGTACACTCCTTAGAGCCTATCTTTTCATTTGTTTATAATCCACCCCAAATGTACACCCAAATCGCCTTAGCCTACCAGGTATGCACTCACCTTTGGTGCATTATTGTGACAATATTTGTTTAAAACCTTAGTTAATTGTCTTATTGATTATATGGTTGCTAAGTCGAGTCATATCTTGTACATATTGTTTTGGGACGATTGGGACTCATGGGTAAAGTACTAGTGCAATGAATAATGGGGAAGAACATCACTTATTACCCCCATATGTGCGTTAATATTTTAAAAGTACTCCAAGTTTTTCAATTATCTTAATTCGAGTCATTAGAATAGTTGATTGTAAAGTATGTAAAAGTTCAAGTGTAAGGGGAGAACCGAGGCCCCTATGATGTATTATTTTGGATGGTAGGTTCAAGAGTGTATGAAAAAGAAAAATCGAAAAAACAAGAAAAACGAAAAAAATTTAGAAAAAGAAAAGTAGAAAAAACATACGGACTACCATCCCGTTTCCTTTTATGTTTATTTATGTTTATGTTATTTTTCGTTTTAGCTTAAGTTGAGTCTAGTCTTGGCTTAGCAACGCCACGTTGTGCATGTATTTGACTAAGATACTTAACTCGCCACCACTAAAAATACCCTTTATCCCAACAAACCGTGTTTATCATATCCCTTCATCTAACAACCCTTGAAAAGCCCTCTTTGATAGTTTATCTTAGGTGCTTACGCCAAATGGAGGAGGTTTTTGATCCTTTCCCAAGCTTATGGTAATCTATTTGCTAAGGGCTAGTGTATGATTTCCGTGCTTTTAATGACTAGGGTGGAATAACTATTTGTTGTAATTACTTTTATATTAGTGTTAAATGATCCCTAGCTCATATTTTGATTGGAATAAAAGCGCATTTGCTTGAGGACAAGCAAATCTCAAGTGTAAGGGTATTTGATGAGGCAAAAAGTGTTACGCTTTTAGGGGGTCATTTAAGCCCTAATCCGTAATTATTTGATCAAATATTGCCTTAAATCATTCCTTTTGTCATTTTAGGTACTTTGGAGAAGAAATCTAGAAAAGAAGGTATTTTGGACGTTTTTTGAGCATAAAAGTGAAGAAAACGACAAAGTCCCAAAATCATGCTGGAAATTGTACCTGACGGCGTCACTCTTTACGAGGTGACGGCGTCACGCTTTGACAAAGAGGTGGATATGAGATTACACGAGACGCTCCAGAAAGTTTTTGTGAATTAACACGTGACGGCGTCACGCTTTGTGACGCCTAGGCCGTCACGTTTTATCCTAAAGAGAGACGGCCCAGAGAGATTTAAAGGGGGACGGCATCAAGAATGGATCTGAGCAATCCGAGAAGGGTTTTGGCGGTGAGGTGACGGCGTCACATGCTAAAACGTGACGCCATCAAGTTGTAAAATCTATATATAGTTTTCTAATTTTCATTCATTAGTGTGCAACTTTTTGGAGAACTTAAGGGATAAACCCTAGGTCGAATTTTACTGTATTTTCAAGGGTTTTTCACCCTTGAATCATTCATGTTCAATTAAAGATAAGTCTCCTTTCAAATCAATCAATATGTCTATGTGTTGCTTGATTATATCTTATGCTTGTCTTTACTTTAACATGCTAGGCTAGGTTTTTCTTGTGTTTGCTTAGATCTAATGAAACCTAGCTATTAATTACTTGTTGTTGGTTTGTTATTGATTGTTGTGGGTTGGTGATGTCGATGTTAGGCTTAAGAAAACTGGCTAACCTCCTATACGGTAAGTTGCTTGAACGTCTTAAGAAACATGAATCGGATGTGTACTACGATTATATGGTTGTATTTAATGCATAAGCGAATTCTAGTGATCTCACGTTAGGAGCTTTTAGTCGGCTCAACATAGAAGTGAAGTAGGAGCTTATACAGTTAGGGAAGATCGTACACGGCCCTACGAATGGTTTAAATGAATACAACCCGTCATCCACACAATTGTAACAAACCAATTAACCGGTAAAAGATAGCTAGGGAGTAAGGAAATCTAAGTAAACACACTTTCTCCATATAATTTTCACAGCCAATTTACTTTTCTTACTATTTTATTTTATTTGCATTAGTAGATATTTGGGTTAGTTGACTAGCAACTAATTCCGCCCACTCTTCCAAATACCCGAGATTTTTACTTGCTTTCCATTAAATATAAAAATACAAAAAGAATCATCCCTCAACCTTTAGACCTAAATTAGAGTAGTTTTCAATCCTAACGACACTATTACCCGAGAGAACAATCAATCCCCCGGTACTTGCCGCTACACTATACTACATTGGTCAGGTACACTGCCTGGTGGGGGTTGTAAGCTTCTCAAGATCCCTTGAGAGGTAAAACCTACTACGAAGGTTGCAAAACCCACGCATCACTAATGCAAAGGGGGTTCAGCCTGAGAGACTGACACAGATTGGTTGAGTTAAACAGTAAATTAAACTAATGAGCACGAATCAGCGAATAGCATACACGTAAATAGATAGATAATAGAAACTATAAGAAGGCCTGTCCTGATAATTAAGTAGCTTGTCACTTGTTTTATTGCTAGTTTTATATAAAGTGTATATTAGTTAAATCTTTCTCGTTGGCTCTAATCATATCGGTGGGTCCACCCTTAATGATAACTTATGACTATCCTATTTATCCAAAGACGTCAGATTAAATAGGCGAGGAAGGGGTATGGCAGCCCAAGCAGTGCTCAGCTAGACACAGAGGTTATCAATGCACTAATATAAGTCACCAAAGTCATCATCATATAAACTTTAATTGATGGGAAAGAAATTTTAAGAGGTGTGTATGATTTTCCGTAGTCACATACACATGCTCATCTATCCTAATGAATTAAAACATACTATTACAATAAAACAAAACTACTTAATGAATTAAATACATGCAGGACCTTCTTACAACTCTAATATCTTCGATTTGGGTGTGTCTTGTGTTGCTTCTTCGACTGAACTTGGCTCCTTAGGGTTATGTTACACACAAAATTCGTCTAGGTCTTGGGGTATTTATAGTTTCTGTCTTAAGGTTCGATGCGGCGCATGTAATGAGCAGATGCGGCGCATTGACTTAACTTCACGTGGGGTCCAAGATTAATATATTCTGGAATATTCGTATTCCGTCTTCAGATGCGGCGNATGAATTAAATACATGCAGGACCTTCTTACAACTCTAATATCTTCGATTTGGGTGTGTCTTGTGTTGCTTCTTCGACTGAACTTGGCTCCTTAGGGTTATGTTACACACAAAATTCGTCTAGGTCTTGGGGTATTTATAGTTTCTGTCTTAAGGTTCGATGCGGCGCATGTAATGAGCAGATGCAGCGCATTGACTTAACTTCACG
This sequence comes from Artemisia annua, assembly GCA_014162995.1. Classification (NCBI taxonomy): domain Eukaryota; kingdom Viridiplantae; phylum Streptophyta; class Magnoliopsida; order Asterales; family Asteraceae; genus Artemisia; species Artemisia annua. Next base: position 36,472 of record LBNU01029807.1, read on the forward strand.
TGGGGTCCAAGATTAATATATTCTGGAATATTCGTATTCCGTCTTCAGATGCGGCGTAACTTGAATCTTTATGCAGCGCATTTCCTTCAGTGTCTTGGATTGTATCTGGTGAAGTCTTGATAGTGATACGCCGTATGTCAGAAGTATAATGTGGCGTATCTGGAGTAGAACAAGCTTGATCTTCTTCGTTGACCAAAGTTTCATAAGCGGCGCATGGTAAAATTCCATGTGGCGCATTCTTCAAAGTCAGGCAATGGTCTTCGAATTCATCTAAGTATGATATTGCGGCGTATCTGTTGAGAGAGATACGGTGCATCTTCTGGATTTCAGTAGACTTTTGATATCTTGCTCGTTTTGCTCTATAATTAGTCCAAAATCGCCTAGTTTCATCTATTACCTGTTTTTACCTGAGAATCACTAAAGTAAACATTAAAGTACCGATTCTCATATATAATAAAGTAAAACAAGTCAAATAAATAGGATAAATGATGATAATAATATGTATTTATTTGAGTTCATCAAATATCCCCCCACTTGAACTTTACTTGCTCCCAAGTAAACCTTATATTTAACTTATGAAAATGTATCCTAAAAGGTATTAGGATTTATTTTTATAGTTATGCACGTATTCATCTTATCATAATCACACAACCAAACACTTAACGAAGTAGAGACAAAATAATTTTTCAATATAAAGCAATTCTAAATCGTTTAGTTGCTCAGTTGTGATGAATATTCTATCATAAGCTTGACAAGTATACGCATCTCCCCCACTAAAGCTAAGGAGTAACAAGTCTAAAGCGGTAAAAAGGTTTTGAGGCTTAAGGGTTAAACCTAGCTTCGTTCAAACATTTCCTGCATAAACTTAGTAGATCTCTAGCGCGATTCTTCGACGCTTCAACTAATGGATGGTCACTAGTGCACTTCTTGGATCGCTGGCGCGTTAATTGCATAACGGATGGTTACCAAGTCACACACTAGATTGCTAGCGCGTTAATCAATTAATCTAATACTCGGATGGTCACTACCTTATTCATACATTTAACATTCTTACTTAGCCATCATCATATCCGGATGCTCGAAAGCTAACAACGAATATAACAATACGGTTGGGCAGGGATAACATTTAGGATATAAATTGGTGTAAAATAAAAAATAAACAAACAAATAAATTAAAATCCTAAGTGTGGTTAATTACTTTCTTAACCATCCCATGAATAAGACTCATATCATTGAATAACTCAAGCTTTTGAATCATGTAACTCACGCTTTAGGTAGACACGAATTATACTCAATAAAATCTTAAACAAAGAATAATCTTTAGTTGGCGTTCCCATGACGGCCAACTCCCATTCAATCCATAAATATAATACAACAACAAATAGTGGTGATATCTCCCACTTAATACAAAACTTTATATAAGTTGGTAAAACAAACTTCCAACTTCTTCTGTTTCTTTTTCTTTTCTATTTTTTTTATGTGTAAAATTTCACAACTTTTTCTATCACGATTTTTCTGGATGATTTCTCCATACTTTTCATAGCTTTCAGAAATAACTGTAATAGTGAAAGTAGTAAACACACGAAAAATAAAATAAAATTATACAATATGTACTTTTACTTCAATTGCATTGTGCAATTTCCCGACCTAACCAAAGATAATGAATTACGCACGCGAATACAGGTAATGTAAGGAAACACACTTTGCCTAAAGTAACTAACCACGGATTTTAATTTACAGGGTAGGCTAAGGTGTAAGGGTGTAACGAAACATTTTTAGCAAAGGTGTAAGAAACGAAAGGAATGGCTCTGAAGGTTTTTCTAGGGGTATCTTACTCTACAAGTGAGATTAAACAAAAGGGTTTATACGGGGGTTAACTAACCAATGTAGCTAGTTAATATCACATAACATATAAAGGCTTTTTTGGTGTAATCCTAGAAATTTACCAAGTTAGACAAGTCACTCCAATTATATCGATAATACTCATTATGGTGGTCTCGAATAGTGTACAAGCCAAGTTCTAAAGTTTACAAGTCACCGGCACACTTTAGTTTTACTTTTTAGAAGAAATAAGGTTATGTGTGCGGTTATGTAATTTAGACTTAAACAAAAACATGCTAAAAATTTTTAAATTTTGATATATTAAGCGTAATTTAAGCATATTTTGAAAAGTTTAGGACAAGTAAGCGTTCTAATTCTCCATCCCCCCACTTAAGTTAAACAACGTCCTCGTTGTTTGTGTCAAAGGTTAAAAACTGGAAAATTAAAGAATTAGAACGGAAAAACTCCACTTATATTTGCTCGGAATGATCCTCCATTGCGTTTATGAGCAAAAATCAACTTTCTTGTGGATGAGAACGTTAAAGCTTCATGAGTGATGTTTCCACAGAAAGTGCAGGAATCTATAATACCACCTAGGCTTTAACACACCTGAATTAAGAAGGTTCAAACTTGCATAATACATTAGTAGCTAGTGAAAATAAAACCTAAGAATTAAAAATCATCAGGTCAGTCAATACGCCGCATTGTATGGAAGAGGATACGCCGTATCGAGCCTGGAATAAATATGAATCAGAATAAAAGATGCGTCGTATCCTTAACCAGGGATGCGCCGCATTAAATAAACTGACAGAATATTTTAGAGTATAAAAATAAAAATGCGGAAAAATAAAAGATATGACCAGTGCAGATGATACGTTGCATTCCATGATGGAGATGTGCCGCATCTTCTACAGGTCTGACAGAATCGACACAAACAGAAAAATAAGATAAAAATTCGGGTTGTCTCCCGGTCAGCACTTGTCTTTATTCCAGAGTCTTCAAGTTAGACTCACGTTCAGCTCCTTATTTTGTTCTTGTCACGTGCCATCCTTCTTCCTTCATTCGAAAGATGTTACCATATAGTTCTGCAACATTTTCTTCAGATCGACTTAACCTAATATATTCTTTGGTCTTTGTCGCAACATATTCTTCATATGGTCCCAAAGAGTATTTGATGACTTCAAATTTTTCAGAAATTATCATGGGTGGGTTATTATAAGGGATCCCAAGTAGTCGACATTTTCTCTTGATGAACTCTTCCTCGTCTTTATCAACAAATCTAGAATAATCATCCGTACGCAAATAGTCATCAAGTTCTTCGATTAGTTTACTTTGTGACTCATCGTTATCATCATTGGGATAATAATTTTCCAAATCAATGGATTGATAATAATCTTGGATCTCGTCCCACTTTCTTTTCAATTCCCATTGTAATCATCGATTAAGCCTTGTATAATCATCAAACTCTTTATGCACCCATTCCCAGAAAGTAGTATTTGATGCTCCCTTTAGTCCCTTTAAGTATTCGATTCTCCCTTTTTCTTGCAAAGCTTCCGCCCTACGTGGGGAGTCTTCAACTTTATCGTACCAATCGTAGTCTTCAAATTAAACATTGTTGCCAACTCGCCTCATTCCAATTATGCTTCCCCCATTGCATATCCCATCATTCTTATAGTCACAAGTTGGCCATTCACTACTTCTGTCATTGAAACGGAAAGGTTTACAAGTGTGATTAATATGCTCATATTCCCATGGTTTATCCCAAACCCATGGTACTTGATCGTTCCATTCATAGTACCAGGTGTTTTTGAATTCATCATAAGTTTTGAATCCTGGTAGGTCTCCAGTGAGCATATCAATGTCAATTCGAAGAAGGTAATTAAATTCCGTGAATTTCTTGCACAAGGGCGTCTCGTAGTCAAACACATCAATGTCTATGCTGAACAATTCCTCAATGCCTTCCTTAATAGCTGAATCATCGCATGATGACTCCTCATTGCTTTCGACTTCTTCATCTTCCCCTCTCATCCAATATACCCATAATACATCTTTAGTGGCTCGATCCATGGTCTTATGGTTGTGGAACTTACTACCCAACCATTCCGAAAAATCAACATCGTTAGGATCGTAGTGAAGGTCAAAGCTAGCGTTACCAATCATTTTCCTCTTAATTTCCATGAACTAATTGAATTGCTATTTAAAATTTCGTGTTAGCCACAAGGTCACTATGCGTTTAACTTCATCCATAGGAGCAAATTCGGGATCTCCATACTTAAGTTCAAGCCATTCTTCCAAAGAGATATCCATCAACCTTATTAACTTCTTATGGAAGAGAATCTCCGATTCAGCATAAATTCTTTCATCATCTAGGTTGCTTTTGTCCAACCCCCAGTACTGTTCGGAATAAGGCATATAAGAAGGTTGTACAGGTTGTATATCATAGCTTTGGTCGCTTGATTTGGTCATTGCTTTAGTCGAGTTCATGTATTCAATTTGAAACTTCCCATCTTTCTCCTCGATAGTAGTCCAAACTAGCCCTTTGGATTCAATGATTGGCCATAAGAGGAGCAATTCATCTTCAGTATAGCTCATTAGTAAGTCATAAGTGAATAAATCATCCTCCATGCTGCTCAAGCGTTTGAATTCCATAAATATGGTTTCAAGAGGAGTTTCCCAGGAAAACAAATCAGCATCGATAGTGAGTAAATTGAAGTTGACATCTTCATAAACTTCCAATGAGCATACGGGCATGTTGGTGTGAGATTCGGATTTGAGCAAAGCATCGATCGTAGGTAAGTTGCAAGCAATAGCATCGAAATTATCTGTGGAAAACTAGAAGGGGGGTTGAATAGTTTTACGTCCGTTTTTAAAATTTATGAAAACAAGTTTGTTTTAAAAACTTCGATTCTTGTTTATGTGATTTCAAGACTTGCACTATATGAAAAAATATATATTACTAACTAACTAAGCTAATATAGTGTAAGTAAATAAGTAATGAATGAGAAGAGTTAGAAAGATCAAACCACAACACAAGGATTTATAGTGGTTCGGTTACAAGGTCACCTTCCTTGTTCCTACTCCACTCCCCGAGTCACCTACTCAAGAGTTTTCTTCACTATGTCAACAAACTCCCTTGTGGCGGAGAAACCTTACACAACTTTCGCTTACACCGGCTTAACGACACAAAGCTAGATGTCG
>LBNU01029808.1:5260-28163 GCA_014162995.1 Artemisia annua
AATTATAAATTATTAAACCTAGGTAGTAAAACAACTTGGTAAGTAATAAAGGAGATGATCTCAATTCTAATGAGATACAGTAAAACGGAATTGGGTGAAAAGACTTTACGTGATATATGTCTTTGGGGAGGTATTTGGCAACGGACAAGTGATTATTGCTATATAATTTGGGCCTTTTGTGGTAATTTGTGTGTTAAACAAAACTAAAATACGTCAAAAGAGTTGGGTCTTACTTTTTTTTTTTTTTTTTTTTTTTTTTTTTTTTTTTTTTTTTATCTAATTTAGAGCATTTTATTTTATTTATTTTATTTTTGAGAAATATTTTGGCAATCTTTAGGAAGTAAATATATGTGCCATTTAAAAGATTTGTCAAAAAATAAATAAAAAAAAATTGATTTTTTTTCACAACTTTCACCTTAGTCTAAATAATTTTGAGTAATGATAGAGAGATCTAAAATATGACATTATATTACTCAATTTATTTCTCTACCACATTTTTCAATCTCATAGTTAGCTTATTTCAAGGGGGAATGATGCATACATTTAAATGTAGGCAATTGCCTACATTTTCTTTGAAAAAAGTTTACAAAATGTACAGTTCAGCACCTGCAGTAAGCATCTGATACAGTTCAGTCCTTATCCCTACTCTTTTTTACAAAGGAAAGTAGGTAACTTCCCAACTTTATAAAGTAGGCATCATATCCCCTTATTTCAAATATATTTGTTGGTCATATAAATCATTTGTCAAATTTCACTAATTGTTCTTAGATTTGGGCTAATAACCAGAAAATTGACGGCACTCTCGCAGCTAACATATATGTATAATCTATTTATTTCATATAGGCCTATACATGAGGGATCATTAGATTTGTAAGTATAATGAGTGCAACAAACTCAAACATTTTAATTAAGTCGACGACGTTTAGACCTTGAATAAAGAAGTTTGTAATAGATTGTAATATTGTATCACATTGTAAACTTTGAGTTGTAAGAATAAGGATTTTCTATCGTTGATAAAGGTCTGGAAATGCATATGAACTGCTCGTATATGAATTGATTTTCTTCCTTGTCATTTTTTTTAATCAAATTAGAGCTTTAATCAAACCCTAATTCTTTTCCCTAAATTGAAACAATAAAAACAAATTGTTTACCGATCTTTGATTTTAAAGTTCATTTGAATGAAAAAAAATATATCGATGATTTTGGTTGTACGATTGTTTTAATTAGATTGCAAACTGGGGAATCGGTTACATCTCTATGCGAAGTACTGTGGGGCCCCAACATCTCCATACGATCCTATTTGTCAAAATTGTATGACTCACAGTTCAAAATTTCAAGCCTCACAATTATATATGCTTCATTACAGGGGGTGTTTGTTTAAGCTTATTTTTGGTTTTATGAGCTTATGTGGTTTCGGCTTATGTTTCATAAGCCCAGTTCTTCTTGTTAATATTGAAACTTATCGGCTTATTTAAGCTTATTATGAGTTTATGACATAATAAACTTATACAATCTCATAAATTTCAAAATAAGCCGAAAAAAGGGGCTTACAAAACATAAGCCGAAAACACATAAACTCATAAACCCAAAAATAAGCTTAAACAAATTACCCCTTATAGAATATGCATAACGCATTATCAACAAATCATTATTATTACACTATCGTTATATGTTTGTTTGGAGAATGTATAACCATAACTTAGTTTTACCCAAATAAACCGATAACATGTATATTTCTATAGTAAAAAGTGACATTAAGACGCGGAAAATCCACATCAAGCCTCCAAACACACCTTAAATCACATAACAGCGTAAGTTTACTAACAGTAATCCTTAATGTTAGGAACATTCGCGTAATATCATTAACAATAATCCTGACATTACACTTTATATCAATTATTAATAATATCAATCTACATCAGCCAATTAGATGAAAAACAAATAGTGAAGAATTAAAATTATATAAACCCTAGGTAGTAAACAATTGGTAAATAATAAAGGAAGATGATTCAATTTAATGGATACAGTAAAAACGAATTGGGTGAAAAGACTTACGGTGATATATGTCTTTGCCGGAGGTTTTGGCAACGGAACAAGTATTATTAGCTTAATTTGTGCCCTTTTGTGGTATTTGTGTTGTAAACACCGAGAACGAAAAAAGCTCAAAGAGTCTGGGTTTCTGGTTTTTTTTTTTTATTATTTTGTTTTGTTTTTTTTTGTTATCTAATTTAGAGCAGTTTTTGGGTAATTTTTTTATCTTTATTTTTGAAAATACGTCCTTGTGCAACTCTTTCGCGCCGCTAAACTCATATGTGCGACTTTAAAAGAGTTGTCCAACCTCTCAAAAAAATTTGATTTTTTTCTCATCACTCTTCCGATTGTGCTAAACTACACTTTTGCCAGTAATGACTAGAGAGATCTGAGAACCCTATGCGCCGCCCCGACGCCCTCTCATATTACTTCAATTTATTTCTCTACCACATTTTTTCACTCTCACTGAGTTAGCTCCCATCTCTCAACGGGCCGCGCGCCTCGCACTCCCCCCCGAGCCTGACATTTAAATGTAGGTAATTGCCCTCATTTTCTTTGAAAACACGGTTTACGAAGAAATGTACAGTTAGCACCTGCAGTAAGCTCTGATACATTCTCTTATCCTCCTACTTTTTTACAAAGGAAAGGTCGGGTAGATTCCCCAACTTACTCTGAAGAGGTCGCGTGCGGCCCCCGATCCTCCTCATCCCCCTTATTTCAAATCACTATTTGGTTGGTGCATTCATAAATCATTTGTCCAAATTTCTACGTTAATTGTTCTTAGACTTTTGGCTAGCATAACCAGACAATGTGCGCACCCGGCACGTCTCGACGCTACATATACGTGTACTCAAATTACTTTATTTCCATATAGGCCGACTAATGAGGGATCATTAGATGGGGTAAGTACTAATGAGTGCAACAAAGCTCAAACATTTTCAATTAAAAGTCGACGAAAAGATAATCAGAATAGGGGAAAAAAAGAGGGAAAAATTATTAATAGATTGAATAAAAACTCTCATAGATAAATACAAAACAAATTAAGTAAAAATTTAAGAGTTAGATAGATAAAGGATAAAATAATACACTATTGAAATAAAGTCTAGAAGTGATATGAAAAGAATAGAAATAAATGAATTGAATATATATAATATATAGATATATCTTAACTCAAACTCTAGGAGCTTCATCAAACCCTAATCTCTTTTCCTAATTGAAACATAAAAAAAATTGCTTTAAAAAGAATTCTATATGCATTCTCTAAGATTACATTTGAATGAAAAACAAAAAACTATAACTCAGCAAGATTAAAATTAAGAACTCGCGCTCTCTCTCTTAATTAGATTGGCCACCGACATTCCATTAATAGTTTATGACTCTCGCGTTATGAGATGGAACTAGGGGAGGCGCGGAAAATTGAGTGTATAATGTTCTCATACAACAATTACAACCCGTTTCTAAGTTTTTTTTTTTTTTTTTTTACTTTGCCACACTAATTTTTCTACGAATTTTACTGGCAATACAAAATTAAACAAAGTTTGACGAAAATCATTGTTAATTATGACTTTAATCAGCCAATTACGTTGCTCAATTTTATCACATGTCAAAATAGAGCAAACTGATTGGCCCAATTTTTTTTTTAATAAAATTATTTAGAAAAAAATTCTTGAAAATAATGTAATTCTTTTATTATATAAAAGATTTTAGATATAAAATTTGTTTCGAATCTCCCTATAGCAAAAAATATCTTTTTTCTTTTATACACCCTCTACTAAAAACAAAAATAAAGAATAACCCCCTTTAATAATACATATCGCGTGGTTGAGAATTAGATATCTCCGCCACAAACACAAAAAACACATCTTCTATTTCTTTCAATCAACCACCACTGAGATGGCCAGCTTATGGCGAGCCGTGATGGGCGACACACCCCCGAACCCAGAAGACTACGACGGTGTCGAGTACTGGTCCCACCCCGAACGCACCGGCTGGTTGACAAAACAAGGCGAATACATCAAAACATGGCGCAGGCGTTGGTTCGTATTGAAACAGGGGAAACTCTTTTGGTTTAAAGAGTCTATTGTCACCCGGGGATCACGCCCGCGAGGCGTGATCCCTCTGGGTGGCTGTCTTACTGTTAAAGGAGCTGAAGATGTTATAAATAAAGAGTTTTCTTTCGAGCTTTCTACGCGGTCTGATACGATGTATTTTATTGCGGATTCGGATAAGGAGAAGGAGGATTGGATTAATTCTATTGGAAGGTCTATTGTTCAGCTGTCTAGATCTGTTACTGATAAGGAGATTACTGATTATGATCATAGTAACAGATGATTGTCTGTTTTTTTTAAGGTTTAAGGTTTATGGTGTTTGGTTTGTAAACAACTTTGTTATCATGTTTTTTGTTTTTGTGTGTGTATTGATTGAATAAAGTTATAAGAACTTGATCTAGACATGATTGCCCTCTTTTTTCTATTGTTTGATTGCTGCGGAATCTGTACATAAAGTCTTGATTGTTACTTGTGATTAGGTAGTTGTATGAAACTAGTATCGTGTTCTGTAAGTGTATCTCGTCTCAGTTGTATTGTAATTAGTAAATGCATATCACAAGTTTGTATGTTTTTGGGAAGGTGCTAAATATCTTGTAGCGATTACTCGTGTTTGTTTCATTACTGATGTATTAGTGGTATCGTTCACTGGAAGTTGTGTCGTTTGCTCATGTTTGTATATATTGAAAACTTCATACATGTTGATTCAACCCCTGCCTTGAAGTTGATAATGTGATGGAGAAACCTGCATATGTTTAGCTGCTTGAAAGTAAGGTGTTGGCCTGTTCGGGTTGCACTTGAGTGTGTGGTGTACTTTTGAACAATCATTAGCCTGTTAGCTAGGATGGTAATTGAGTAATCAGTGGGTGTGAATGTGATGTTTAAGTGCAATTTAACTAGATTGTTTGAATGGATTCTGACTGGTAGTTTCCTTTTCCAATGAAATGAATACCTGAGGTACTTTATGTTCACAGTTTCTCTGATTTGCAATTCAAAGGAAGCAGTCATGAGATGATGTGAATCCTCAATGGCCTTAAATGATTGAACTTTGAACTTTCTCATTCATCAATTTCATGAGATAAAAAGGCTTGTAACTGGCCTTGTAGGCTATTGATAACACACATTGACAAAGCTGAATGCACATGAACAGAGGTTATTTAACAACAAATGTTTCTCAAGTTTTCGGCATATATTTTTTGATGACTTTTATCACATATTATTCAGTTGGATTCATACATACTTCAGTGAAAACATGTATTATGATATCAGTTATAGTGATTGTGCAACGCTCTATTTCTTGGTCATTCAGCAACTCTAGAAAGGTTGTGCTGAAACATCCCTGGAGGAAGAGATTGTTGAAAGTTGTTGGATTAATGCAACCTTTACCACCTAGAAGAGCAATGTTCAGATTATAATGTTCTTATTAACTTGTGTGGAAGATTTACAGTTATCTGATGTTGAACTATGTTCGGTCATTTTACTGATTCAACTTGTATAGCTTAGTCTTGAGCTTTTGTGAAAGTAAGATTGCTGCAGCCAACATAAAACCATATACACACAAAGCAGCACTACATCATTGCGTTATCGACTTATCGTATGACTATCTGTATTAAAAATTACAAGGAATATACCAAACACCCTTGTTTGTGGTAACTCTGCTTTTATAGTAAAAAAAGTTATGGAGAATGACAATACACAGGTATACTAATATTTCAAAGCATTGGAGCAATCTAACAGATAACAGCACATTTGGGTATTGTGGATTCAAATGCCATTCAGATTAAACAAAATTCACAGACAAGTAGCAAATATGATAATGATAATTCTCTTGCAAAAGGGTTTTTTTAAACATACAACATGAAAACAAAGAAATGATACAACTAGATGTTTTAGTTTGAGAAGATGGACTCATCTATCTCAATCTTGACAACTTCACCGTCGTCAAATTTGTCCTTCCTTGGAGGTGCTGGTGGAACTGGTACCCTTGGTGGTCCTCTCCCCTTCTTCTTGTTCCTTGGTCTTGCCTATCAATGGTACACCATATTTATAGTAAGTCCAAGATTATCCCGTCTGAATATCATAGCTAATCAAATTATGCGTGTTTGGATGAAAGCAAGCTCTAATAACCAGTATAAAATAACCATTATGAGAGTTGCTTATCTTAACTGATTAATCCATGATTCTTATTACTCAGTATTTTTTAGTTCGCTGTTAAACAATCAGAGTTGCCATACTCTAGTATAACTACGTTCAACAAATAGAACAAATATGGCATTGTTTATTTAGGTCCTTATCCGCGTACTGCTTATTTAAGTGCATAATCTTATAGCAATATAAGAGCTAAGCTATCCCAAACACTCTACTGAAAATAGCTTATCTGCAAGCAAAAAACTAAGGGTGATTGCTTATATAAAAGTGCAATTTAGGTTTAAAATAAGGAGATACTTATTGTAATTAAGTGCTTATCCACTTATTGCTTACTCAAGTGTATCTGCTTATTGCATAGTCTTACAGAGCTAAAGCAGATAATCAATCCCAAACACTCTCCTGAAAACTTGCTAATCTGCAAGCAAACCTTACGGGGGCGTTTAGGATTGCTTATTTAAAAGTCCATTTCAGATAATAAGCAGATACTCAGTTGGTAAAAATCAGATAAGTTCTCTTATCCAAACACTTATCATTGAAAGAGAATACAGCAATGAGCACTTAAATTAGCATAATTCCAAACACCCTTTAAAGCCAAATATCCAAACCAGATAAGCAATAATCCCAAAACACAAGATATAATATATAAAACAAAGACTTACATTCCCAAAAGAGTGGTTAAATCTTTTGCCTTTAGCAGTCTTCTTATCCCCTCTTCCACAATAAACTATAAACCCCAAAACAGTAAAGTCATTAAATTTGAAACAAAAAACAAAAACAAGTAAAGGGTTTTGGTTTTACTTACTGAGTGGTGAAACTGAGGTGGCAGTTAAAGAGATTGAAGTGGGTGATTGGGAAATAATAGGGACGGAAGTGACTGAAGGGGAACGAGAGAATGACAGAGAATTATTCCAAGACACTATTGGAATTGTTGTTACACCGACCGCCATGGACGCCATTGTCGGAACCAGTTTTCTGTTGTCAACAAGATAAGAAGAAATGTGTTTTTGTTCTTCTATTCACCAGTCACAAGTATAGTATCATATCCCCAACTAAATAGATAACTTCTGTATTTTTGTTTATACGACGTCGTACCAGCTTAAAACAACAGTCGTTGATAAAGTTTGGACTCGAAATCTTTTTTATATAATAAAAGAATTACATCATTTTGGAGTGTTTTTGAAAAACCTTCTCATTGAAAAAAAAAATTAGACCAATAGGAGAGCTTGATTTTGCCACGTAGGCGAAATCGAGCAATATTATTGGTCAATAGAAAGTCAAAATTAAATTGATTTTGGTCAAACTTAATAAATTTGGTGGAGAAATTTGGTTAAGAAAAAAAATGCATAAAAATATAGGTGTCAAATTTATGAAAACAAATACTTAAAAAAAAGATGAAGTAATTAATAAAACTTTAGTGGTTGAATTTTAAATAAATTATATGGAGCTAAGCGTAAAATTACAAGTTTCCATGTTTTTTAATAACTTTAGAAAAAACACAAATAACCCCTTACACTTCATACCCCTTATACTTTATAATATTAACTTTGTTTAAAATTACATGAGTATTAGTATTAGTTTTTAGACTTTCATCCATTAGAATGTTTTTTTAAATAAGGACTCATGTTATTCTATTTAAAAGTTTAATTTATGCGTACACGAGTTTGAATATTAAATACGGCTAAATTATTAGTAACGGGAATATAAATATCAAATGATAAGCACGAGTTACTGTATACAAAGCNCCGTGCGAAAAACTGTTCATTTTGCATTTTGGTACAACTTTGTGAAGCGCCCAAAAATTTTGCATTACAGTCATAACTTAATTGGGCCGCATATGATTGAGAAAACAGGCCAAACTATGAGCCCAAAGCAAAAACAATATTTTATTACTGATATTGTATTATAATCATTTGTTATTATTTAGGAATGCCTCACGCCAATTAGTATATATAGGTAATCTAATTAATTGATAGATATATTTAATTAGTTGCATTTTTATTCATTTGTCCCAGCAGATTTTCTCAAATTTGCAGTCAGATTTTATATAGTATTTTTTTTCAGAAAAAATAATTAAATATAGTTAAGACTTAGATGCTAGATTTTTTTTACAGGATGAATTAAAGGGGTTTTTAGGACTGTTCGGAATGTTTTTAATAGTTGAATTATAATTTGCTCGTTTTAGCCCGTGCCCGTTTGGCCCGATTTATAATTTGTCCATTTAGCCCGTCCCCGTTTTAGCCCGTGCCATTTTAGCCCGTGCCCGTGCCCGTGCCCGCCCGTTTTGCCACCTCTAATAAAAGTTTGAAGATTTGGAGATTAAACATAATGTTTTGAAACCCGGTTGAACCGTTCTGGTCGAAAAACGGATCAATTTAAACCGAGCCATGCTTTTAATAACTGAACCCGTCGTGTATTAGTCCTTGTATTCAAAACTATATGTTTTTCCCAGTTGAACCCGTTGGTCCGATCCAGTTTTCAAAACTATATGCAGCATCAACTTGTTAGCTTGTATGAAGTTTTGTGTGTTTTATTAATTTGTATAATGTTTTATATAATAAAAGAATTACATCATTTCGGAGTATTTTGTAAAACCCTTCTCATTGAAAAAAAAATTAGACCAATAGGAGAGCTTGATTTTGCCACGTAGGCGAAATCAAGCATTATGATTGGTCAATAGAAAGTCAAAATTAAATTGATTTTGGTCAAACTTAATAAATTTGGTGGAGAAATTTGGTGAAAAAAAAAAGTACATAAAAATATAGGTGTCAAATTTATGAAAACAAATATTTAAAAAAAAAGGAAGTAATTAATAAAACTTTAGTGGTTGAATTTTAAATAAATTATATGGAGTTAAGTGTAAAATTACAAGTTTCCATGTTTTTTAATAACTTTAGAAAAAACACAAATAACCCCTTACACTTCATACCCCTTATACTTTATAATATTAACTTTGTTTAAAATTACATGAGTATTAGTATTAGTTTTTAGACTTTCATCCATTAGGATGTTTTTTAAATAAGGACTCATGTTATTCTATTTAAAAGTTTAATTTATGCGTACACGAGTTTGAATATTAAATACGGCTAAATTATTAGTAACGGGAATATAAATATCAAATGATAAGCACGAGTTACTGTATACAAAGCTACTTTACTCATTTTGACAAGTGATATGCTCTATTAGGTTGCACCTTCTATTTTTTATTACTTTAGCGGAAAGTGTATTCTGCGCGTTGTTAAGTCCAAAAGAAATGAAGGAAAAAAGTGTACGTTTTGTGCCAATATTTTGAGTATTAGCTGATTGATGTTTCTTTCAGGATGTTTTATATACCAGTTGGTCCTTATGCGTTGTTTATTCAAACTTGACACATTAACAGACTGGGAATATAAGTTCATCACCAAGTATGCTAAAGTAGGAACCATAAAAACCCCCGAAACTACACCTGATGCATCAACTACGGAAGGTTACTTAGAACATATATTTGATATAATAATTTGTTTATATGGTATATGTGTTTATTGAATTTTAAAATCAAGTTGTCTCTTGAATTTTTGTATACTTAAACGGCTAACTCACATAATCCCAAGTTAACGTTATATAAATGCCTTTGTCTTGGGCATTGATATGTGTTGCATTAACCTTATTCCTAAGTTGCAACAAAAAAACAAACTCACAAGTATTTGATGAGTTAATTGCTTTCGAATTTGTTGTAATATAGAATAATGATGATCTAGAAAGAGATGTAACTAATATGTCTCATTCACTTAAAAATATGCTGCGAAAAGAATGAGTCGGTTTACTAAAGTAGAACTTGCTTAAGTTATTGGAGTTTGGGACTGTTATCTTCTACTAATTATACTAAGTTTTTAAAGGGTTTTGAGACCGTCTTAATAGTTAGATTTAGTGCTGATTAGGATTGTTTTAATGGTTGTCTTAATAGTTATTCAAGGTGTTTGAGACTGTTTTTAATAGCTGAATTGATGGGTACTTGAAACTGCCTTGATAGCTGAATTCAACAGTGTTTGAAACTATTTCAATTGCAAATTTTAGGGCTGCTTGGAACTGTAATAATAGCCGAATACAGGGGTGTTCCGACTATTTTTAATAGGCATTGTTATTGCAAAATAAATTTGACTTATACTAAATTAATAGATGTAAAGTTCAAAACATTTTAAGACAATATATTTGATATTAAATACATGATAAAAAATTTATGTCAAAACCCCGTGCGTGCACGGGTATTATAACTAGTTTACATGTAGAGTAAACTTCAAAATACATCCCTGTGGTTTGCCCAATTTGACACCATACATCCCTCTCGAAAAAGTTAGGACAATTACATCCCTCCGTTAGTAAAAGTCAAACAATATACATCCAAAAGGATGAACGATGCAAATATTGTAACGTTAACTTGGACACGTGGCAGTTAAGTAAGGGTATTTATGTCATTTTACTTGTTCCCTTTATATTTTAACCCTATTTCTTCCCAGATTCACTCAAACGTTAAAATTATTGGGGACAAACCCTAATTGAAAACGCACACACACACACACAGTGATTACATATCATCTCCAAAATTATCCCCAAATTAAAAAACCCTAATTGAGAACCAAAAATTGAAAAACCCTAACACAAAGACAATGTACTACCCAAAAACTTGTAGATGTGGGTTACCCACAATCCTTAAAACTTCATGGAAACCAAGAAACCCAGGGCGACGCTTTCATTGTTGTCCCAAACCTGTAAGTCTTGAATAATATTTGATTGTTACTCTTGAATTTAATTGATTGTTTGATTTATTATTTTTTGAAGGAACCAAACTGTGGGATTGTTGATTGGTACGACCCACCCATGTGTGAAAGATCAGTGGCAATTATACCTGGATTGTTGAACAACATGAACCGGCTACAAGATTCATCAAGGGAAAATCTGTTAAAAGCGAGAAGATTGAAGTGGATGTTAGTGATTAGTTGGTTGTTCTTTATTGTGCATGTGATGTTGTGAAAACAGTGATTGTAGTCTTTTGCTTCATTATGGATTTAGTACTGATGCTGATGATGATTATGTGAACTAAAGCACTCTTTTGGTTAAGTGTATTATTGTAATCTTTTGAATATCAATGAATGTCTTCTTTTCATCTTAAATTACTGTGTTTTTGTTATCATTGGGTTGAATGGGTTGAAATGTTGTGGTATGGGTTGAAGTGTGTTGAAATGGTATGAAATAGATTGAAATGTTGTGATATGTGTTGATTTGTGTTCAAATGGGTTGAAATGGACATTTTACCATTTGCAGTCAATGGGTTGCTGTCCAAAAGTGACCAAACCAAAGTGTATGAAATGGACATTTTACCATTTGCAGTTAATGGTTCCAATACACAATACATAAGTTAAGGAAAAGACTTAAAATGTGATCAACAAATACACAAGTTAACAACAAAGACATCTGAAAGGCATCAAAGGGATGCATCCAATACATTGTTCCAATACATGGCTCCAAAAGTACATCCCAAAGTAAACTGAAAAGCATACATGGTTCCACAACTAATACATAACAGAAATAGTCAACTAATAAGCAAGTACATGGTTCCAAAAGTATACATGGTTCCAAAAGCTTAAACAAGTGGAATACTACAATTATGTTTTAACTTGCTTCCCTTTGGCAGATGCACTTTGACTGACCTTTTTTGAAGATTGTGATCCACCAACTTTTGAAGACTGTGATCCACCAAAAGATGCATTTTTACTGGCCTTTTTTGAACCACCAGCTGTTGAAGACTGTGATCCACCAACAGATGCAGAAGGCTGCTTACATGTCCTTTTATTGTGACCTGTTTGTTTGCACTTATCACATGTAACAGTCTTGCCAGCCCTTGACATTTTACCATTTGCAGTCATCTTTTTAGCAGATATCTCATCTGCAGACTTCCTTCTTTTCTTTGGGGGCCTTCCAATTTGTGGCTTAATCTTTGGTGGAATGATAGTGTAAGGGCTAGGGTGTTTGCTCCACATGTTTGGTCCATTGCATGGGTTAATGGTGTAACTGTATTGCTTCTCCCAAGTTACTAGCCAATAACAAGCATGCACCCAGGTTTCTGGCAAACCAACCTCAACCCTATTTAGTGCCATATCATTTAACACTGCTACTGCATGCTTGCAGGGCATTCCAGTTAATTCCCATTTTCTACAACTGCAACTCTTTTCTTGGTTATCCACTACACAAATATCATCCCATGGACCACTTGCTTGATACTTGGTTCCCCCATTCCACATTACCTTCATATACATAACATGTATTAGGCATATCACATAAAAAATACCAAACTGAGCAGTGAATGAACATAACATTTTACCTGATATGAGCTAGCATCAGTCTTGATTGCATTAAACAGCACAGTAGCAGCTGGTGTTAAAGGACCTTGACTCTTTGCAATTACTTTTTTAACATTCACAATCTTTTTAGTCAATTAATCCGTAACATACTCTAGACATGTGATAATAGGAACATCTCTTCCATCCAATAATCGTCTATTAAATACCTCACACATATTGTTAAGTAAAACATCACAGTGTGGCCTACCTACAATTTTAAACAGTGATAATAATTTAAGTAAATGAACTAGAATATAATTGACAGAAATACAACTTATATGCTTAAGTAAATGGATAAAACATACCACTGAAATGGGATCTTGTCCAATGCTGTGGTGGTATTTTTTTCAGCCAATCGTAAGCTTCCTGACTTAACTTCTTTAACTGCTCCATTGCCCTATCAAACTTTGGCACAGTAGTTGCAGATGCACATTTCCAAAGCAATAGTTTGTATTGCTCACCTCTCCATTGTTGCTTCATATTGTCATATATATGTTTTAAGCAAAACCTATGCTCAGCACATGGGAATATCTTTGAGATTGCTGGTATGATGCCCTACAAACAAATACGAAATTTAGAATTAACAGCAAAGTTAGAATAAACAGCAAAGTTAGAATAAACAACAAAGTGAGAATTAAAATGATTACCTTTTGTCTATCAGAAACAAAGGTAAAATTGGACATTTCTGTCAAATCCAGATCATCCCCTAAACATGTTAAAAACCATGACCATGAGCTTGTTGTTTCTGCTTCCACAACAGCATATGCAAGTGGATATGTCCCATGGTTTGCATCAATGCCAACTGCTGTAAGTAGTTGTCCAGGGTATTGTCCTTTCATAAAACACCCATCCAATCCAAGCAAATCCTTTAAGCCAGCTTTAAACCCTTTCTTCAAAGCACCAATGCATACATAGATCCTTCTGAACTGTCTTGTTGTTTCATTTGGATTAAAATCTCTTTCTAGATCTATTTTCACAGTTGTATCTTCATTGGTTCTTTGCAACTCTAGCACATAATCCCTTAACCTTGAATACTGTTCTGTGAAATCACCTTTAAGTTTCATCTGTGATTTAGCCTTAGCCCTAGTTACCTTGTTTGTAGTTATACCTAATTGATACTTCTGTTGTAATTGCTCTTTCAGGGCTCTAATAGGGATGTTAGGGTTAAGCTTGATTCTTTCTTCAACCTCTTTAGTAAGAAAAGTATTAGTGAGCAGCTTCACATCTCTAGTTTGCAAACAAGTATGCTCATCAGTAAGAGTAGAGACAGTCCAGGTTTCTTCCCTGCCTTTATTTTGTTTGGATATTTGCACAGTCCATGGACATGTGATAACCTCATACTTGTAATTACCTTTTATGCCACCAACTTTTATTCTCTTTCCACCCACCTCATTTATTCCTTTTCCACATGCACTTGTCTCACATGTAGTTGACTTGACCATCTTTCCAGCTATACATTTTAACTTACTAGGACTTGGACCACATTTTAGCCCACTAGCCTTTGGGCCCTCATTAGGGTATCTGAAAGTAGGACATTTTCCTCTACATACTACCCTCACCCTCATTTTGTCATTTTTCCATATATATAACTGCCTTCTAGTAGCAATAGCATGAGCAGCCACAAGGTCTGTGATAGTTTTCTTATCCCCAAACTCTCTCCCTACATAGAATTTATCACTGCAATTACTTGCATCAATTCCCTTACCCTCTTTTGCTCTTTGTTTCCTTAACTTTCTCAAAGTTTTCTTTCTTTGACAATCATTTTCAGAATCACTTGCACTATGAAAATCATCCAAACCAAATGTTTCTTCAACATGACTGTCATCTGGAACTTCTTCATTCTCAGACTGAGATCCCATCCATTCTGCATCTTTGTCTATGTTTTGATAATAGTCTTTCATATCCACATCTACATCATTCATAACATGTTCATCATCTAGTATATAGTCACTATCTTCACTATCATCAGACTCACCACTACTCTCATACTCAGAAAAACTTGCTTCCACAGAACTGTCTACCTCATCCACAGGGACTGGCATTGGCTTTGTCTTCTTAGCAGGTATCTTAAAAGGCCTCTTAAAATGGCTCTTAACAGGCCTCTTAGTAGGTCCTTCCTCTACTAAATTAGTAACAACTAAAGCACCTTCACCATCTACATCATCAGCATTAGCAGAACCCTCTCCCATATCAAGCAATAGAGGCATCCTATTTATCTTCTTAGCAGGCTTCTTAAAGGGCTTTCTAACTAATGTTGAACTAGGACCTTCATCAACCAATTCCTCAATCATCACTTTCTGTGGTGATTTCCAATAAGTTTCCAATACTGTATGCTCATGCTCAATGTAAACTTCAATAAGTTTGTACTTATCAACATACCTAACTAGTTCAACACATCAGCATCATTTCCTAGTGCTTGTTACCCATAATCCAAATCATTGTTAGGTATTTTGAAATGATAGTACATTACACAATCTTTCCTCTTGTAACCTAACT
Source organism: Artemisia annua (assembly GCA_014162995.1). Taxonomy (NCBI): domain Eukaryota; kingdom Viridiplantae; phylum Streptophyta; class Magnoliopsida; order Asterales; family Asteraceae; genus Artemisia; species Artemisia annua. Next base: position 20,352 of record LBNU01029808.1, read on the forward strand.
TTTCAATCATATCATGGATTTCTATTACTGAAAACAGGTCTATATCTATGAAGTCTATAAAATTGAAGGTCCCATCTATGTACTTTCTACCTGGACTTTCAGTAAAGAACCCACCATGATGTATCTTCAGTGAGAACATGTTTGGATAGTTACCTGCAATGACAAAATTAGTATCCAAAAATTAGGGGTTTCAATCAATTAGGGTTTCAAAAAATAAAATAACAATTATGATTAGAATGATTAACACTTACTATAAGCTTCTTGTTCGTTCACTGGATCTTCATACTCACGAATACGCCATTCAGCAACCACCATTGCAAACAATGAATCAGATAATAAAATTGGATTTTATTATCTGTTTTGGTTTGGGTTTTTGATTTAGATATTTGATTTGTGTTTGTGTTTGTGTTTTGGATTTCTGTAATCTTGTGTTTCTGATTTGTGTTGTGTTTTTTGATTTTGTTTATGCGTAACGTTTGAGTGAATCAGGGAAGAAATAGGGTTAAAGTATAAAGGGAACAAGTAAAATGACATAAATACCCTTACTTAACTGCCACGTGTCCAAGTTAACGATACAATATTTGCATCGTTCGTCCTTTTGGATGTATATTGTTTGACTTTTACTAACGGAGGGATGTAATTGTCCTAACTTTTTCAAGAGGGATGTATGGTGTCAAATTGGGCAAACCACAGGGATGTATTTTGAAGTTTACTCTTACATGTAACATTTTTGGTTATGTTTATTTCGTTTCAAACTAAGTGTTTGTTTTTTATTTACAAATCTATACTATTTGTAAAACAAAAAATGGTTAAAGTGAAAAAGTGAGAAAATGAAAAGTCAAGAAAGTGAAATTTTGAAAAAATTAAAAAAGAAATATTGAAACTAAAAAAGAAAATGTTGAAAACATATGTCTCAAAATGTAACTATTAATACACATAGAACCGGGTTGACTCAGGACGCTTCAAACCTGGAGGTTGACCCGGTTTAATTGGACCCATTTTTCGATCGGAACAGTTCAACCGGTTGAACCACCTGGGTCGAACCGGGTTTCAAAACATTATGTTTAATCCCTAAATCCTCAAACTTTTGTTAGTTTTCGTTTATAATAGAAATTTTTTTTAATCACTAAAACTATCTGCCGTTATAAAATCCCGTTGCTATGCACGGGTACTCATCTGGTAGTTTAAAAAAAGTGAAACCATCACACTGTGCATCAAATAAAATCTGATTTTGGCTTTTAAAATACGTTTTAATTGGAAAAATGGTTTAAACTGACACTTATTTTAAAACAAATCAAAACTAAAAAGCGAACATTTAATTTAATGAGACGGAAAAGGAATTAAACTAAATTTTAACACATGTGGAGTGACTTAAGAGATGGTTTGATTTCAAACATTTGTTTTTCATGCTGTGTGCAAAAATGTAAATTTTCAAGAAAAAAGTATTAGTCAAAACTAATATAAATCAAACAGTTGTAGTTTAACGGTATCCATGTTGTGTGAGAAAGAGATGTTCTTGGACTAAAAAAGTGTGGTTCGAGATTCGTTTGAGAGTGTATGAGACAAATCTGTGGTATATTTGTAGTGCTTATAGTGTAAACTAATGTTTTTTTTTGCGGTGTTTTATTTAGTTATATGCAAATCACAAGTATATATGACCATTTTATGCAATTTTTCTTCAACTATGTTGGCAAAAGCTTTACTAGATGTCCAGACTACATGTCTTAAACGTTCTTAAAAATAAACTCATATACTGTTGTTAAAAGAAATTATAGTAAAATGTGCAATAAGGTAGCCTATAAACATTTCTTGCAATTTTCTTTTACCTTTAAAAATTTAGTACAATTTTTAATTTTGACTTATTCTAAAAGTCAACATTCTGTTATGAAAGATATAAATTCTAAGTTTGTCTATCTGCTAATAAAGTGATTGGCATTCACATACAGTCTGTAATGGGTTTCATTAAAAATTCTAAACTCTAAAGAGTATATATCCAATTCATGCAAACATCTCATAAGAATGGAAAGCTTTGACTTTGTGCGTAGACTCCTGTTTTTTCACTGATTCGTCGTTGCATTTTTTTGTGTTAACAGTGTTATCATACCTGAAAGTCGGCTTCTTTAAACTTGTGTTTATCTAAACTACATATAATAAAGGAAGGTCATTTTCTTCATCTAATGCGCTAAGATATTTTTTAAGCATTATAACCAATTAAACATATATTACAACCATTACACCTAATTAGATTTTAAGCAATTACACCTACTTAAGCACATCGTACAACTAAATTATGCATCAAGACACAAATATATTGACATCCAATACCTTTGGTCTAGTAGTATGTGAGTTGTCTATCAACTTAAAGGTTATGGGTTCAAGCCTCACTAGAGGCATTTGTGAGATATATTGTTATATAAGTGGTATATAGGACGTGAAAATTTGTTCTTAAAAAATAAATAGATGTATATTAACTAGTTAACATCTAAAATTAATATGAGTAGTGATAGAGGGGCCTAAAAAGAGGTCTAAAAAGAGGTGTTATCCTCTGATTGGTTACATCAGAGGTGGGTCCCTATGATGTCACTAATCAGAAGATGACAACTCTTTTTAGTTCTATTTTTAGGCCTACTTATCATTTTCCTTAATATAATCCATAAAACACCTATTAAATTAAAAAATATAACCAATAAATGTCATTGTATAAACCAATCAAATTATCCAAAAAATGTATATGTGTAGAATGTAATAATCACACAAAGATTGATTTTTCACATACATTAAGTGATCTAATCTAAAAACACATATAAAAACGTAGATCTAACTGAAAAATTTATAAAAAAAATTAGATATAGGACGTAGATGATTGGCAAATCAGAAAAATCGTGTTAGGAAGTGGATGGTAGAAGATTGATGATAATGAAGAGAGGGGGCAACAAATGAAGGATTTGATCGTTGGTATCAACGGCGGATGAATAATACGTGGTTGAGTGAAACGAAAGCCAGTGGTGGAGGATTTGAGTTTGATTGAATTAGAGAAAATTAGGTTGCTCGTCAAATAAAACTTGGGCTGAAATGCTATAAAGAGTCTTCGATTTAAACAAAAAGATAAAAACTACTTTATAAATACTCATAAAAGCAAACGTTTCTTCTACCTTACTTTGACAAAGTTTATTTTCAGTATTATATTTATTTATTTATTATTGTGTAACGTATGTATTAGTTATATAGTGCAATATATGATTGGATATTAACAAAAAAACGGCATTTCAACTTTTTGCATTTTGTCATTGTATGTTCGTACTTTTTTTTGATTGTAGCACTTAACTTTTTCAAATCCTGGCATCGTGTGGTCTGCGTTGAAACCTGTTGTAACTGGATGGGCCTACGTGGCACCGGTAAAAGGTGAAAATTATTTTTTTCACTTTCTTCTTTCATTTAATTTTATTTCCCAACCTTTACCCTACACACTTTTATCTATTTCCCTTTTTATCACACACACACACTTTTATCCCACCTACACTTAAACCCTAACCCTAAGTCATGAGATCCACAATCGTCACATCATCAAGATACAGATCCACATCCACACGTCAATGAGACGTTATTACCACAAAAAGAAGATGATTGCAGCGCACCGAGTGTGATTGTCATTTACCACGTCTTCACTCAAAGTTCATGACAATCACAAAAACCCCGGTAAGAAAGATTCCAAGGGGTTGTCCAAATTTGTAAGTCATTAACTTATGTACACTGGATTGAATTGTGTTTCATTTGTGTTTGTTTTTTATGACAAGCCTAGGAAAAGCAGGTTGCAGTTTTATGGCTTTATGGATGATGAGGCTACCTATTGAGTACTAACAAGAGCTGTTCTTGGAAAGGAGCATGAAGAACTGAAAATTGGTTGGAGGTGGAAAGTATGAGTTTGTGAGGGGAAAAGGAAGAGGTGAACAGACAAAGCTGGTGGATAAACAATGTTGAAGGCACACACTTCCACATATGAAGGAAGCAACAATATATTTGCAAATGTTGAGTTGAAGGAAGAATTGAGTTTCATTAGGGCCAATCAATTCACATGCAAAGTGTAGTGTTGTTTGTTTCTGTTGTTCATTGTGATGATGTTTGTTTATGTTAGTGTATTAAGCCTGTGAATCTGTTAGTGTGATGTATCATGGACATTGTGGAACTGTTATGTTTAATGCATTGCTATGTTTTGGTATTTTTGGTTACTCTAGCATACACAGTAATTACACAAAACAATTTACATTGAAAAAGGTCAGTCATACATAACTGGTGATTGCTCTGCATTCATGAACAAACTGGAGCATTCCACATAATAGTGTATAGTTACCATGGGACATAAATTCACCTAATACATGTTCTTAGTGCACAACATATAAGAACAGAATAAGTGGCACAAGAGAACGAGTAGTTACACAAACATTGGTTTTGACATTAAAAAGTAAATTTAAAACAGGAAACACTTTGTTTTCATTCCAAATTAGGGCATTAGTCTTTTGAACTTCCCAACTCCTTTGATGTTGCTTTGCTAATTGTTCTTCCATATTCCTTTTCACTTTTCCTCTTGGCCTTGGGCTGAACAAAATGTCTCTCAACTCTTGGTTGTGTACATTCATTGGTTGAGCAGCTGGTGGAGCTTGTGCTTCTGGAGTAGCACATTCCACTGTGTTGAGCAGCTGTGGAGCTTGGTGAATTCTGAGTAGGCTTACATTCTGTGACATCTGGCTTTCTGAGTCATTGAGTGCATTTTGATTGTCAATTGGCAATTTCTTCAGCCATGCTCATCTCTCTTCAGACAGACTTTCATTTCATTTTCCCAAACCATTCTTAACTTCCTATTCCTGCCCAGACCTGGTAACTCACCTTCCTCCTACCTCTAACCTCTACCTCTACCCTGCCCCTTCCCCTGAGATTGGTTTGGCCTTGGTGCAGTTTGAAACTTAAACCACCCACATGAACTAAACACTTATACCCTTCTAATTGGTCTGGACTAGGTGCAGTGCACAGAAACCACCCACATCTGTTTGCACTCACACCATCTGACCATTAACACCAACTGTTTTGCTTTTTTTTTTTGTTTTGTTTTACTTTTCATATTGGCCTATCAAACACCCCCATCAATTTCACTGAAACCTAGGTATTCATCTGGTGTTGCCTAAATTGGTTGAACTAAGGGGATTCACTTCATTCAATTAAACCTGAGGATGTGGGTTTCCTACGGGTCTATCCCTTTTTAGCAGGTGGTTTGGGTGGTTTCACAGCAGTCTCATTCTTGCAACCCTTTATTTGACCTTTTGCACAATTTAATCAAGTAATTCATACCAGTCCTAGCCTTTGGTTAGGTTTCTTTTTTCTTTGTCTTATGATGCCTAATTCCTTTTCTTCTTGCCTACCAGCCTTATGTTCTATGAGCTAACACTTTATCTCTATCTTCACTGTATCAGGCAGAACGTCATCCAGTTAGGTATTTTTGTCATGGTATGGCATACCATGTATCATTTGTTTCTAATATACAGTAACAACATTATGCTACGTACTCACTCTTTACCTCAAAATGACAAGCTATCAGTGGGGCAAGGACTCTCTCTCTTCCTCTTAAAAGAACGACCAAAGAGGACACAAGGCAGGGTAAAGAACTTACACCAAAAAACCCGACAAGATGAAACCAACTGATCTTGAGACTTAAGTACTTAAACATATAAGAATAAGAAAAGTAGGAATCTTTTCTTGCTAAAGGACTAAAGCAAACTAACACCAAAGAATCTGTATCGACTCAAAACCTCTTGTGCATTATGAAACAAACCTCATTAGTAACATAGCTATTCAAAGTTTAACATGATGTTCATATATCACTGTGGTGTGTCCTTTATTGTCATTTGTCATTACTATTGAGCAAACCATTGTTCTGATCCAATGATCACCACTTCAAAGTTCAAACCATACATTTTCCCACAAGTGAAAATTAAAGAATAATTAAACTGAACACAAGACTGATCCTTTTACATATTTTGTTTCGATTTGAAATTGGTCCCTTTTCAAACAAGACCATAAACCTTTAACCCTAAACAAACTTGCGGATCCATAATTTGACCCTTCAGTGAGCTCCATCTATGATGACCAAAAACAATTTTGTGTTAACCAATTGATCGTAAGAGTTAAGACTTGACCATAGATCCGAAGCCATACAACTAACCAAGATAAGAAAGTAGGAATTTTTATTGGCTAAGGGACTAAAACAAACCAACACTACAAAATCAGTATTTATATTTATCTACAAACCAAAATCCCTTGTGTACCACGAAACAAACCTCAGTATTACCCTTATGAAGGCGAGTTTTGCAGAAATCAAAGAAAGCCTTATGAAGGCGAGTTATCACTAAATATCGTTAACGTCGAGCAACTTTCCACACATTTCTAGCAATTACCTTGGTGTGGCAGGTCATCACTAGTAACCGAACCATGTTATGATCCACATGTCACACCACTTCAAACCATAAAGTTTCCCACAAGGTAACAAGTGAATCCTAGGTCAAAACCAACATTTAACCACACTGAAATAAAATTTCACTTATTGATATAATGTTGGTTTGAAATATTGGTCAAAACCGCACTATCTGACTACAAATTGAAAAACAATGAATAATGAAATTGAAAAGTAGGCTGACATTTTACAGATTTTGTTCCGGTTTGAATTTGGCTCCCTTTCAAACTAGACCATAAACCCTATATAAATTTGGGGGTTTTGTACAGTTTCTAAAAATTATACCTAAAACACCATCATTCAGACCCATACTCACCCGTTATTTGACTCTTTAGTGAGCTCTAACAATAATGACCAACAACATTTTGTATAAGCCCACAAGTAAATATAACTTTAAAGCCAAAAAGGTCTTGTAAAACACCCCAAAAATTAAAAGTTAACAACAACGGTTCAAAGAAGATTATAGTGAAAGAAACAGAGTAAAGACTGCATACCTTAAGGAGCTCTTTCATCTTAGCTTTGACAACATCTTCGGTGAACCCAACTACCTTCATTGCATCGACGGCTGCAGCCATCCGTGTCGTACGCTGCAACATCATTTCAAGAAACACAAATGGGTTATCATCAAACAATCACAAGATTCATAAAACCCCAAAAGACTCATTAAAAAAAGGTAGAAAGCACAAATGGGTCATCATCAAACTATCAAAAAAATTCATACAAAAACCAAAGTAATCTTCAACAAAAACGGAGGAGTTTCTCCGTGTTTAGGTTACCCGGGGAGGGCAAGTCTTTTGACTCACACTTACACGGCCTAACCGCCTAACCAGGTACCCCAAATGTGTACCTGGTGACTAAAACTAATCATCAATAAAACTAAAAAACACAAAAGGGACATCATCAAACAATCAAAAGATTTCATAAAACACCAAAATAAGTATAAAAACACAAATGGGTAATCATCAAACAACAAAAAAGATTCATAAAAAGGTATAAAAATCAAACCTTTGGAGGTCTTCCTCTTGGTGCCATTTTCTTTAAACCCTCAATAAACCCACTTTGTATTTCTATGTGTTACTATATTTCACAAAGAAAAAAAAAATAGCAACTTGGAGACAAAATGGTACTAAACACACATCAACATACGAAAAAACACACTAACCAAAAACAAGAATCTTGGAGATAATTAGAAAATGCATGCGTATTGAGCACACAGATGGTTTTGTTTTGTGGGTTGTACGGAAAACAAATTAAGAATCTTTTTTTAAATGATAAACACGCAATTACCCAAAATGATTATACAGTGCCCCACC
>LBNU01029815.1:0-17976 GCA_014162995.1 Artemisia annua
CGTTTAAAAGAAATAAATAATATATCGTTGTATCGTTTAATTATAGTCACGAATTATATAACGTATACATATATAAGTTAAGTTTATAAAAGTTTTATATTAAATATGTGTTTATATATAAAACATTAATATTATTTTTATAAAATAATATTTACAGAAAATCCTTTAAGTTTCACCAATTTTACAATTATGACCCTAACGATATAGATTTTACACCGTTAGTCCAAAATTAATAATTATTTCATTTTAGGTCCAAAAAGTATTATATTTACATTTAATACTCAAAAGTTTCAATATTTACAGTTTATAATCCAGAAATTCAGTTTTGACAGTTTAGACCCTAAGTTTACAGTTTTGGCAGTTTTAGTCCCTAGGTTGTAAAGTTTTGCAAATTTAGTCCAAAAATTACCAAATTAAAAACTTAACATTTTTATTTTCTAAATAAGCTCAGGACATTCCAATTAACTTATTTCAACTGCTTATTAGCTTAAAAATCACTTATTTTTATTATTGGGCCTTAACGAGACATATACAAGGCCCATTTACAAATTGAGGTCTATTGGGCTTACGAGAGGTTTGGGCCTGGACTTGGGCTCATTTTAGGAGTCTAAAAATGTTATGAAACAGCTTATAGGACCAGCTTATCGTTATAGCTTATTGGGCTTCAAATAAGCCCACGTTATATTTATAAAATTTTATAAAACTGATTTGGTAGCTACAAAAAGGGTTGGGCAAATAGCTTAAACAAGCTTATAGGTTCGAATGAAAAGTGTCATTTGTTTGTTAACCAAGGTGACAAAGAGGTCGAACAATAAAAAGAATAGGTCGTGTGTTGAAATAAGTTTTAACGAGGTCAAAGTGTTTGGTCAAAATCGTTTATCAAAACAGTTTCAACACTTAGAATATTTCTAAGTGTTTTCCTATTTATTCGAATGGGTCTAGGTGACTATAAAACGTGTTGAAATAAATAGTTAAACGTTAGTTTTAGTTTCGAAGGTTCATGTATCTCGTTTGTTAACATGTTAAACAAATAGAGTGTCGAATAAAATGTACATATTATGTTTATATTTTACGAATGAAAAGAGCAAAGTAAATGTGCAAAATTTAGTTATGACGAAATGAAAATAAGGAAAAATATGGTCGAGTGACTTACTTCACCTCAAAAGGTGGGGTTTTATGGTTCGTATGGTTCGAATTAGAGCAAAGGATCAAGGTACGATGGTTCACAGCCTAGTAAAGGTACGAGACGAGCAAGGTTCGCTTCTTAGGATCACTTGTATGGTTCGTACTCCTCTTTAACTTCTTGTCCCAAATTTGATGATAACTCTTTACGTAAGATGCCTTTTGGTACGTTTTTGTGGGTGTGAGATTAACTGAGGGTGCATGGGAGTTATAAGGAGCTTGTGAGTTCTCAAGACAAGGGAAAAATGCCAATGGGGTTGTGTGTTGGCTCGTTTGCAAGAGGTGGCACCAAAAACTTCACCAATCGTGTACTAGCAACAAGAGATCTTGTGTAAGAGTGTTCCTATTCATTCCTGACAATGATACTGTGCATTTGAGTTGGTTTCGTGGTTATTGGGGAGCTTGAGAGGTGCTAAGGAATGTTTGTACACGTTTTTGGATTTGTTGTACAATGGGTTTTGGTGGTTCACTTTAGGCAGTTTAGAGGTAGTAAACGAGCAGCATGTTAAACGAAATTTATCATTCTTGATTGTTAGCTAGGTGGTCAATCGAGTGGTAAAATAAAATGGCCATGTCGTGTGTCGAAATCAAAAGAATAGGGTGCGTTTTGGAGGCGTCGTGGCTGGAAACAAAAGAAAGAAAAGAAAAAAAAAATTACAAGGGTGCGTTTGGGCTTAATAGCCTGTTGGGCTGGTGGGCTTTGTCTGGCCCAGCAGAAAAGAAAGAAAAAGAGTTATAAAGGGCTCGTTTGGTTAGTAGTTGGGTTTATAGGCCCAATGGGTCACGTAGGCCCAATTAGCAAGTTTCACGGGTCGGGTTACGGTCCAATAATATTAGTGGGTAGTCTCGAGAATTTTTTTAGGTTCCGGGAATATATAAATATTGTACGGTAATTAAACGAAACGTATATTATAAAATATAAACGTTTAAAAATATATTCGCGATAATTTAGACTATCTAGGTTTGTGTGCAAGCATCGTTTCTAGGCAAATGATAAATCACAATTTATCGTTGTGATTTATATAGTAAGTCTTATATATAAAAAAAATTTGTCACACGTAAAAGTGGGTATTTAAATAACATAATAACTTGTATGTATTTACTAACCGTTTGGGAAAATTACGAGAGGCTACATTACTATTTTGTGAATATCCAAGAAATACACCTTCATAAGACTTTGGGTCAAATTTGGTGAGGCAATCCTTGGTGTTAAGAATAAAGCATTTACTCCCAAATACTCTAAAGTATCCCAATGTAGGCTTTTTACCTTTATAAAGTTCATAAGGAGTTTTGTTTAAAAATGGTCTAATTAAGACTCGATTAAGAATGTACGTTGACATGTCAACGGCATTACACCAAAACTTTTGTGGAATGTTTTGTTCGTTAAGCATTGTTCTACTCATCTCTTGCAAGGTTCGGTTTTTACGTTCTACTACACCATTAGATTGAGGAGTACGTGGAGCCGAAAAGTTATGAGTAATACCATGTTTATCACAAAAGTTTCCAAATTGAAATTCATTATCAAATTCACGACCGTGATCCGTTCTAATAGACACAATATTAGACCCTACTTGATTTTGAATTTTCTTACTTAGAATCTCAAATTTTTCAAAAGCTTCATTTTTACTTTTCAAAAATCTTGTCCAAGTAAACCTTGAATAATCATCTACTATAACCAAAGTGTAGAAGTTGCCTCCATAACTTTGTATAGCGGATGGACCAAATAAATCCATATGCAAAAGTTCTAGACACCTAGATGTAGAAACCATGTTTTTAGCCTTATGGCTATTATGGACTTGTTTACCGACTTTGCAAGCATCACAAAAGTGTTGGTCGTATTTCAACTTAGGTAGGTTTCGAACTAAGTCTTTGGAGGAGAGGTTTTGAATTAGTCTCATATTAGCGTGTCCTAAACGTCTATGCCATAAAGTTGAGGATTCATCTAATGAAGTAAGACAAAGTTTGTCTTTAGATGTTTGATCCATTTTCATGACATATACGTTGTTCTTAAGAACACCTTTGGCTATGGTTATGCCATCTTTAAGTATCTTACTTCCATTTTCACTAAAAAGGACGTTATACTTATTACGGCAAAGTTGACTAATACTAAGAAGATTAAAACCTAAGTTATCAACATGAGCTACATCATCTATAAAAAGGGAGTCATGAGAGATTGTACCTTTTCCGATGATTTTGCTCTTAGCTTTACTACCAAACGTAACATTACCTCCATCACATTTGTGATATGTTGAGAAGAGGCTTTTGTTACCCGTCATGTGCCTTGAACAACCGCTATCTTTAATCCATTCATCCGGTTCCAAACATACTTTAAGGCACACCTATTTTATGAAAAACACTCAAACATTTGGTCCCCAATTTCTCATGGGTCCATTTTGGTTAAGCAAGCCATTAACTTGACTTAAGTATGAAAATAGAGCATAAGGATTCCATGACATGTAATTTGGAGTTTGGTAATGTCCAGGAGTGTTTTGGTTCCAAACATGTTGGTAGTTTGGTCGTGGGTTGTAGTTGCTTTTTGGAAAGGGGCGTTTGGGAAAAGGTGTCTTAGGTTTTGGTTGAGTGGTTTTAGTTCTAAATTCATTTTTATCAAGTCCTACTCCAGTTTTAACAGCAGGTTTTGTTTCATTTTTATATGTGACTTTAACAAATTTTGAACGGTTTGATGTGGAAGCTGTTTTTGCTACTGCAGACCTGGCGGAACCTTTGGGTTCAACGGGCGGAACCTTGTTTTGGGTTCCGCCTGTTCCGCGGGTTGCTGTAGCAATTTTGCTAGTTTCTTGTGTTTTATTTTCTTGTTTCGTTTGTTCTTTCGAAGTTTCTAATTTCATGAAGCCTAGACCTGTTTTATCAAATGGTGATTTTTGAAGCTTCATAATTTCATCCGCACAAGAAATGCTTTTATCAAACTTCTTAAACTTTGTGGTTTGTTTTATTAGATCATCTTGAGTAACTTTTAGTTTCTCAATTTCGAGTTTAAGCTCTTCACATGATTTACACAATGTGTCAACACTTTTACTCTTTTCTAATCTTTTAGCCTTTTCTTTTAACTCATAAACTTCATTTTCCAAAAACTCCTTTTTAGTTTTCAAAAATTTATTTTTGTTTATGATTTTTAGGCTTAGTTCACAAAGTTTGTTATATTCTTTTTGTAAGGTGTCATCATCAATAGACGAATAAGATGAGTCCGAGAGTACCTCATTTGAGTCATGAGCCATGAGAGCAACATCATCATTTTTTGGCTCATCGTCATCTTCTTCATAGTCACTCCAAGTGCCACTTACAAAAGCTTGTTGTGATTTGCCTTTGGGCGGTTTTGGGCATTCTCCTATTAGATGACTTGTGTCTCCACACCTATAGCATTTCCTTTCAACTCTTCCTTTCTTATCATCACGATCTTTTCGGAAGGTTTTCTTGTCATCTTTAGGTTGCCTTACAAATTTCCCTCGTCTACGAAAGAACTTCTTGAAGTCTCTAACGGCCATGGCATATTCTTCATCATCACTATCGGAACTAGATTCTTCATCATCACTTGATTGGACTCTAGCTTTCAAGGCAATAGACTTGACTTTTTCCTTCTTGCCTTTAACTATTTCCGAATCTTTTTCCATTACCATTTCATGAACTTTGAGGTTTCCAATTAGCTCATCAAGTGACATGCTTGAAAGATCCTTGGATTCTTCAATTGCCGTCACTTTTGCTCTCCACTTCGGATGGAGTGCTCTAAGGAATTTCCTGACAAAATTCTTGCTACAAAAAGATTCATCAAGTGCTTTAAGTGAAGTAATAATAGTGTTAAACCTAGCAAATGCACTATCAATACTTTCATCTTCGGGAATAACAAATTGTTCATATTGTTGAATGAGAAGATCAATTTTGTTATCCTTAACTTGTGAGTTTCCTTGATGAGTGACTATTAAAGATTGCCAAATTTCTTTAGCGGTTTTACACATAAAGACTCTTTCATATTCTTTCTTAGGCAAAGCATTATATAACATCATTTTAGCTTCATTATTCTTAGCAATCAATTTCTTTTGATCTTCATCTTTAGTGTTTGTAACTATATTATCACCATCAACAATTATAAACCATAAATCTATATCTTTAGATTTCACGTAAGTTTCAAATCGGTTTTTCCAATAGATAAAACCATTTGCTTCAAAAAGTGGTGGTCTTTGCATAGATTGCCCTTCTTTGTAATTTTCAAAATCCATGGATCGTTTCAAGTTTTAAAACACAATATATTTTAAAAGCTTGAGTAACGTAGCTCTTGATGCCAATTGTGGAAAACTAGAAGGGGGGTTGAATAGTTTACCCGTTTTTAGTTTAATTATCTTTTGAAACTTTCCGTTTAATCAAAGATATGAACACAAAGACAATACACAATATGCAAGTATAAAGAAAGAAACGATCAAACCATGACACGATTGTTTATCGTGGTTCGGCTACAAGGAACTCTCTTTTCCTTGCCCTACGTCCACGCCCCGAGTATCCAACTCGAGAGTTTCTTTCACTAGTCAACAAGCTCCTTTATCCGGCGGAGAAAACCTTACACGTCGCTTACAATTTTACCGACACTAAGCTAGATGTCGAGTTCTTTACCAAGGGTACAACCACTCCCGTTTCACTATGTATTTTAAGGCCTAAAATACTAACCGATCACAACTTATAACACACAATCAAATGAAGTGTAAACTATACAAAGTCTACACGATGCTAAGCTAACAAGTCTTGCAACGTTGAGTTGAATACTTGTAACTTTATATGTACTTGTGAACTTCTTTGCTACAAAAGAGTATTCACAACAATGAGATGTTAAGGGTTAGATGAAAGATATGAATGTATGTGCAAAATATGATGAGAAGTGATAAAAGAAAAAAGCTAGCAAATGGCTTGGTATTTATAGCAAAACAACCATCAAGCCTGGCGGATATGGCGGAACCCTCAGAAGGGTTCCGCCCGTGTACCACGAGGGTTCCGCCAGGTCTGACAGTTATGTTTTGCCATAACTTGCCAAACCATCCAAAGTCACATCACATAAATACTTGGTCAAACACAAAACTTGTGTAAGAACCCTATGGAGAGTCAAACACACAAACCTTGTGTAAGAACTTTGTTTAGTCAATCACACAATCTTTCCATAAATGTAAGGTGACAAAACTTACCATAAATTTCTAATTTAAGAAATATGAAAATGTTGTGTTTTATATGAAATGTAAATGTAGCAAAAATCTAGTTATGCAAGACTTTAAACTAAAATCATGTTTTACTAAAAACTAAAGTTTACACTTTGTCATTAACAAAACTTAGCAAAGATCGTAAAATATAAATAACGTTTTTAAGCGATATTTGTATTAACATGTTTTGTAAAAACAAAAAGGTAGTCGGGTTTTTTTTAAGTCAACTTAAAATGTTTTAAAAAGAAAATAATTTTAGTTAAAATAAAAAGGTTTTGTCAAAATGTTTTTAGGATTTTTATTTTGAAAATGGTTTTGGGATTGATTTTGAAATTAAGTTTTGGGTTTAGGGGTAAAAAAGAAGTTTTGGTTTTGGTGAAAAGGGTAAAATGGTAATTTTGGTGTCGGGTTGAGGAGAAAAAGGTAATTTTGGGTTTTGTGTTCCTTTTTTCAAGCTCACCCCCATGTCACTTCCTGGGATTGACTTTGACTTTTCTTTTTGACTTTTTTTCAATTAATCCTTCAAATGGTGTCGAGTCGATCCGGAAATGTTCCATTTTGCTCATTTTCCTATCCAAGCTCGGTTTTGCTCACTTTTGCCTTATTTTCAATCCTTCTATACCTAAAACATACAAAAAACACATTCCAAGGATAGTTGCAATATTATATGGTCATTTTGGGTATTTTTGGTCGTTTTTGTGGGTTTTACGGGTATAAAATGATGAGTAAAAGGCCACTCATCAGTTATATTCAAAGACCAGTTGGAATGGAGAATACTTATGAGATGCACTTGGTCTTAAGAGCAACAACATGTAATATAACACATGGGACCATGGAAGATGCATCAATTAATACCATAAAGTATTTAAATGATCCACATGGAGGAGTAATTGGGCCACACGTGTCTCCTTGAATTCTTTCTAAAAACAAAGGAGATTTATAATCAAGTTTATTGATAGAGGGCCTAGTTATCATTTTTCCAGGAGAGCATACTTCACATGATAAATCTTTTGATAATGGGATCTTAAGGTTCTTTAATGGATGCCCATTTAAGCTCCCAATTATTCTTCTCATCATTATATCACCTGGATGACCCAACCGATCATGCCAAAGGGTAAATATTTTTGGATTTACATTTTTTCGTGTAGAAACAATATATATATTTCAGTCTGATTTATGTATGTAAAATACAATCCATAAGATATACCTTTCATTCTTTTCATTATGGACTTTTTTCCATTTTTAGTGGATGTAGATATTCAATGTTATTTTCAGTCATGGTTTCAAGATGATAACCTGTGGAAAACTAGAAGGGGGGGGGGTTGAATAATTTTACCTCTTTTTAATTTGTACAATGTTTATTTGAAAACCTTCAATTAGAGTTTAGTATGAAAACAACATATAATCAATATGATCAATTATATACGTGTGCTTTTGGATTTGTTTTCAAAACATAGTTTTATGAATGGAGCTTTGGTTGATCTTTAAGTGAATACGTTTTCCTTTTAAAATCTTAAAACGTTTTGTATCAAATTATCGATTAAGTTAGACTCAACATGAGAAGTGTGAATAATACATCTATGTCCATTAGACCATATCATATAATTATACGTCCTATCACAATATTAACTTCTATCTAAAACATAATCAACATCACCAACAATATAAGCAACAACTAAGACATATAGGCAATGATAGATGTAAAGCGATAAATGCAAGAATAAATAAAAAGAGATAAGAGAAAGGAAATGCAAACCGGACACGATGATTTATAGTGGTTCGGCTACAAGGACACCTTCCTTGCCCTACTCCACTCCCCGAGTCACCTACTCGAGAGTTTTCTTCACTACTCAACAAGCTCCCTTTTGGCGGAGAAAACCTTACACACCTTTGCTTACACCGTTTAACGACACTAAGCAAAATGTCGAGTTCTAATTGTAGCTAGAACCAATCTCACAACTCTTCACAACTTCTACACAACTAGTTCACACCACAACTACTACACTACTTCTCACAACTTCACTACATCTTCTTCACAACACTACTTCTTCCCAACACTACTTCTTCTTCACTACTACATGCCTTCTTCACACTACTACTTCTTCATACCTCTTCTTACTCACCTATCAACTCACTACTAAGTAAGATCATCTTGATCTACTTATTACATATGCTTACATAACTTACTTCTACAACTTCACATCAATACTAACTAGATTCTAATACTTCTTAGACTTGATGATAAGAAATATTCTTCTCTTGCACTTTGAGTGGTGAAGGATTGAATCACTTGAAACAAAAGCTTATAATCTTATGATCAAAGGATTTAGAAGGATGTTTAGAAAAGATTGGGACTGAAAATTTTAGTGCAAAAGGGTTAGGAAAAATAGCAGAAATGAACCAGTATTTATAGGCAAACTTTTCTGGCAACAGGAGCGTGCCGACCCCCTTAAAATTAAGGAGGCCGCCCTATATTTAAGGGGGCCGCCCTCCTGTAATGGCCAGAAATTTTGTCTTCTTCTGGGGAAAATTTATCTGGTGAAAATGTAACTGATTTTGGTTAAAAATTTGAGTTCATATGTTTATTATGAATTAAACATTTTCTTTTATTTACCAAAAGTGTTTTTCTAAAATATATAAAATGTTTATATCATTTTATAAAACTTGTAGTGTCTAAATAAAAATCCCTTTGATCATAAAATGTATTAGACATTTTTTTATACATACCTTAAGTGATTGTTGAAGCATACTCGAAACGTTGAGATGTCAAGAGATGTTGACGTATGAATGCATAGATGATTTGTGATCACAAGTAACTTAAGCACTTTACGTTATGTGTTGTAACTTACATCTTTGTCATCATCAAAACATGAAGAGGATGTTTAGATTAAATATTGTAATATTTATGCCAACAATCTCCCCCTTTTTGATGATGACAAACTATGTAAACTATAACTCATAGTAAAATGTATAAGTTACTTGTTTACGCTTCTTCTTCTTCCTCTTTTGTCGAAGCAAAAAGGTGGACTCCTAGACGAGACTTCAAATATACTTCAATTCTTGAAATAAAGAGGCGAGCTTGCATCATCGTAAGTGAAGCCTTGATCATATCAACCTCTAAAACATGACTCTAGCGAATCCATGGATCAAATAAATTGGAAACTTTTAACCTGCATCAAGGGTTAGTTTCCTGAAAAAAAATTATATAGATAGGGATGTAATACACATCACCAATGCTCCCCCTTGGTGTATGCTCCCCCTTATTTGAGGCACCAAGAAATCAAGTAACGGAAGAGTGCTACAAGGCAAAGTTAGTTGAAAAAGAATGCACATATACATAATGATGATGATAGAATATGCATGACACTTATTCGGGAATAAGATATGGATGTCTAAGGTATATGGACTAAAAGTATGACACATGCAATTATTGTTTTTCTAGCTCAATTAGAGTGAAGATGAGAATGGTACGTTCTTTTAAGAACGTAGAAGAATGAGGAAGGATGAGCGTGAATGGAATGGGAAGGTGATGGCACAAGGTTGACAAATATATTGTTTGACAAAGGTGGATGATTGGGAATTGATTTTTTTAGGTGTTTTGTTGGTTGACGACCAAAGGTGGATATGTGAAATAAGGTGGTTGAGTGAGGGTAAGGATGTTGGATTAATGGAGGTATATTTTTGGGTTCATGGATGTTGGAGGGTTTGGTGGTGGAGAGTTTGGAGGTGGAGAGTTTGGAGTGGAGGAGGTTGATTGAGTATTAGAGTGTTGTGCTAGTGGAGGTGTTGGATGAGATGAAGGTGTAATTTTGGGAGCAAGGATGAAGGTGTATTTGGGTGATGAGATGGATGGTTGGTTATTATGATGTGGTTTGTGAAAGGGTTCATTTGAGTGAACATGAGGTTTGTGTATCATGAAGTATGGTTTGACCTTCATGGGTTAAGTTGTAGTGGTGATGACACACTTTGTAGAGTGTAGGGAATGGTTACATGGTTGAATCTTTTTGTGAGGATGACTAGATGGAGTTATTGCTGAGGATGGGAAATGAGTACCAAGTGGTGTGATTGGTGAGAGTGAAAGAGCGATGTTCATGGAAGGAATGACTTGGTTTTTCATTTCACTTTGGTGGTTTGAGTGTGTAAAGGTTATGAGGTTTGAGTGTAAGGTAGAAGGATATGGGTGAGTAAAGGTTATGAGGTTTGAGTGTGTAAAGGTTATGAGGTTTGAGTGTGTTTTCCTTTCCCATTAAATTCGTGCTCATCCGGACATAAAGTGTAACATGAATAGGGGAGAGAGTATGCATGGAGACTCCAGGACACCTAAGGTTCTCATGAAATAAGGGTATAAATTTTAATGACAAGAAAAATATCCTAGGATGGATGAGACATATAGAATTAAGCATGTAAAAGCTTTTAAGCATGTATTATATAGATATCTTAAAGTATATCATATTAAAATAGTTAGAGAAAGATAGAAACTATTATAATAAACATGCATTCAGCAACCAAGCAAATAATTACGAAGGCATATAATCAAATCACATAGGAGCAAGTAAACATCTTTAAATTTCATATATGCGAGATGCCATAAATTTAGGAATGAAAGACTATAGTGAAAGACAAAGTTCATAAATGTAAACTAGCGTTAGTTAAATTTAGGAAAAACAATTTAATCAAGTTGGAGAATGAGTATGAGTGTAACACCCTGAAAATCGTAATGAAGCAGCGGAAGTCTAATCGGGGTATTACATCTTAGAATCATAGTCATAATTATAGAAAACCACTCGAAAGAGACGTTTTGAGAAAATTTGTTATCATTCATCAAACATTAAATCAGAGTAGCAACAACGGTTTCACATGGTTTAGTGATACATAATAAAATGTCTTAAATTAAAAATGAATGATAACATTTTTGGATGATGTCCAAAAGAGGCCCTAGTCCACTCCATGCCATTTGTGCTTCTTAGTTACCTGAGATAAAACATGCTAAAAAGATCAACACAAAGGTTGAGTGAATCCATAGTGTTTAATTTGTAATAGTTTTGAACACAAGCCAAATAGTAGTAAAACAATGATATCGTAGTGTAACATGTGTATTGCCCTAAGCCTCATGACACGCAAACGTTAACTAGTGACGTCATATAATAATGACGTTAATTAACAATATTATAGAGATAATATTAGTATAAATGCCCTCGTGCAGGAGGTTGCCATCCTCCTGTTTAGTTCAAATAAAGTGCATTTGGCTACCTATCCGGCTAGCACAAATGGGGCGTCAACTGCCAATAGATCTATTCACTAAATTCGCGTTCACTCGCAAGTGATTAATAGTTCATGATGTGAGGGACTTTTGGCAATAGTGGTAACTTAGGCAATATCAATCAGGATAGCATACAGAAAAATACTTGTGTTCAGATTTGTAGCATGTATCTCCCCACGGGATTTGAAAACATAGTAAAAGTGGGACTATGAACTCACCTTAGCAGTAGTAATCTGAAATGCAATAGAATCAAATAATAGGTGATAGCTCCGACGCGTGACCTAGATTAGTATGGCATAATTTAGTTTGCAGTTCTAGTTCAAGACTCGATGAAACATAAATAAGTTTAAAAGGTTTCAAAACGTTTTTGTTATTGTCGCTTGTGTGGCAGCATTTAAATTTAAGTGGTTTTGAAAGTGTTTATGAATTGGCTCTTGGAAGTGTATAAGCATAAAAGTATAAAGTAACAAATTATTAATACGAAGAAGTCCTTGGTTCGACGGTATCTGATAGACGATGTACGGAAAGTAATTACAAGTAGTTATTAGACGTCGTTGGGATCGGGGAACCTTGCTGCTAAAAGTATTATATATATAAATTTTTAAAAGTATCTAAACAATTATTTTTAAGTGATAGCCTTATTTAAAACATTTGTACTTGAATAAACTAGTGGATATAAAACTTTTCTGTTATATACAAAAAACATGCTAAGTATATGTATATTTTGGCGGAAAATCGGACATGACCCGTTTAGGCAATCCGGGATAAATAAGTGTTGCAAATTTTATAGAAGACAAATCATATATATTGGTTGTCAACCTTTTATAAGTTTTTATGAAGATAAGCCTAGTTTACTTTGTATTTGTAAAAATAGTTTAAAGTTTATATCTTTATTAGTTCGATTTGACTAAATTTTTATTGTTTTAAATGATATAAAGTATCAAGTTGTGATTCGAGTCTATATTTTTAGAGTCCCTTTATATGTGACAAGTTATGTAGACTTACATATGTCCGGATTTTTACTTGAGATTAAGTAAATCAGTTGAGTCGGAAATCATAAAATACGTCGAAGGAAAAACAAGTAAACCAGACACCCTCGCTGGGATCAGCTTGGGCCTCGGCCCACTACTATACTACACACATAATTACCATCTCAAAGTGTTTTCAGGTTGGGCCGCTGGGCTGTTGGTTGGGTTCGACGCTGCAGCCACACAACATACTCAAATACTATTCGAGTGCAAGGCTAAGGATCGATTTAAAACATAGGCAATCACAATTGCAACTTGAAACAAAACGGCAACTCAAACATGGAACATCACTATGACTAACCAAAATAATGCCACACCAAGTTTTATCATCCTTATAACCAACTGTTTAGATCGTTTATTCAAATCAACACAACAGTAAAGCAAATAAGCGAAACCAGAATTTATTAAACTACCACATAACACTTACAAATCCGAGCCAACATTGTTTCAATCTTTGTTTTAGTTTTTAGTTTTACCATTATAAGTTGCCACGCAAAATCAATAACAACCGAGACTCATAAAAAAATGAAGTTGATCGATTCTCTTTTTAACAAAAACAAGGTTATAACAACAAGACTTATAACACATAGGTTTTATCATCAAAACTACTTAGTGATTCAACAAGAGCAAGGTTCACAACTGATTGGTTTATCGGAGAATTCAAAATGTTGACAGAATCAAAACCAAACAAGAAAAAAAAGGACTAGATAATATATATATGCAAAATCATATATTCGAATGAACCCAGAACCATCAACATAAACATGTTTACAGATTCAATGAAGCAAAATAACAAGAGATTTTTAGAACCTTACAACAAGAAGAGCCGATTGACAAGAAGATCAAATAAAAATGAAATAGAGTAGCCCAAATCCAAATCGACAAACAATCCTCACACCTCTTTCCACAGGAACAAAACCCTTAAGAAAACCCAACTGAAATTTTTGTTGTGAAGTTTTGAGTGTGAGGATTCCTTGATGACCCGATCAAATTTATAGAGATGAAATTTGAGTAGGGTTGATTCCTCTTCAACTAGGTGGTCAGTCGACCTTGTAGTCAAAAGGGGTAAAGCTTAATCACCATCTAGTCATCTCTTTGGAGCTTATGTTGACTTCAAGAATTGGAGAAGATGAAGGAGAATCCCATCTGAAGTGCTGGAATTTCTGAACCTTCACAGTGTGGGGATGGTGATGACGTTGGGAGCGTGGCAGTAGGATGAAGAGAAACAGATTTTGTTGTCTTCTTGTTTTTAACGTTTGAGAGAGAGAGAAGGGAGCAGATAGAACCAAAGAGGCGTGAGTGGGGAAGGGATAAGAATTGGTTTGTGTTTAACGTTTTATCTTTTTTTTTTAAATATATATTATTGTTTGTGTATTTATTTGTGTAAGTAAAAAGGAAGGTTTAAATAAAAAGGTATCAAATAGAAGTGAGGATGCGGGGATACTTATTGAGTCCCGGTATTTAATTATACGTATGCCATACTATCACGGTGTCGGTACGCGTGCGGTTTTTAATTAAATGGAATGTGAGTTCAACACATCGTTTGTTTGATAATATTCGTCCTTGCTTTGCAGTATAATGGAAGCAAAAGTTTATACATGCACATGAGTGAAACTATTGAATAAAACCTTCATAAATAGATTTTCGGGTTCACATGAAATTAATAACTTGGTAAATTACGGGTTATTACAGTACCTACCCCTAATTCTGAATTCCATCCCGGAATTCTCAGTTTGTGGTAGTGGTTGGTGTTGTCTCGGCGAAAAGGTGTGGGTATTTGGCACGAATTCGGTCTTCCCGTTCCCAGGTGTACTCTGGGCCTCTATTAGAGTTCCAACGAACCTTGATGATGGGAATGCGGCTTTGTTTTACTTGTTTCACATCTCGGTCCATAATTTCTACCGGTTATTCGATAAAGTTGAGTTTCTCGTCGAGCCGAAGTTCTTTTAATGGTATGACAAGAGTCTCATCTGATAGGCACTTCTTCAGGTTGGATACGTGAAAGGTATTGTGTATTCTACTGAGCTCCTCAGGGAGTTCAAGTTTGTATGCCACTGGACCAACGCTTTCTAGGATCTTGAATGGTCCAAAATACCTAGGATTCAATTTCCCACGTTTCCCAAATCGGATCATTCCTTTCCAAGGGGATACTTTCAACATGACTCTATCCCCAACTTGAAACTCCATGGGTTTTCGTCTCACATCGGCATAACTCTTTTGTCGGTCACGGGCAGCTTGCAAGCGTTGCCTAATTTGTACAATTTTCTCGGTGGTTTCATGGATAAGCTCGGGTCCTGAGAGCTGAACATCTCCAACTTTTGCCCAACAAATGGGTGATCGGCACTTTCGACCATAAAGTTCTTCGAACGGTGCCGCCTTGATGCTAGCATGGTAACCATTGTTGTAAGAGAATTCTGCTAGGGGTAAGTGCTTATCCCAACCTTTCCCAAAGACGATCACACATGCTCGTACNATGGATAAGCTCGGGTCCTGAGAGCTGAACATCTCCAACTTTTGCCCAACAAATGGGTGATCGGCACTTTCGACCATAAAGTTCTTCGAACGGTGCCGCCTTGATGCTAGCATGGTAACCATTGTTGTAAGAGAATTCTGCTAGGGGTAAGTGCTTATCCCAACCTTTCCCAAAGACGATCACACATGCTCGTACCATGTCTTCCAAGGTTTGGATAGTCCTCTCACTCTGGCCATCAGTTTGCGGATGGTACGCGGTGCTCATGTCTAACCGGGTACCTAAAGCTTTCTGCAATGACTGCCAAAATTTGGACGTGAAACGGCTATCTCGATCCGAAATAATGGAAATTGGCACTCCATGTCGCGAGACTATTTCTTTCAGATACAACCGCGCAAGAGTGCTCATATCGTCAGTCTCCTTGATTGGCAAGAAATGCGCAGATTTAGTAAGACGATCAACAATGACCCATACGGTATCAAACCCACTCGATGCCTTAGGTAGTTTTGTAATGAAGTCCATTGTAATCCTCTCCCATTTCCACATTGGAAGCTCGGGTTGTATCAACAAGCCGTATGGCTTCTGACACTATGCTTTTACCCTCGAACATGTCAAACATTTCCCGACATACTCGGCGATGTCGGCTTTCATGTTTGGCCACCAATAAAGTTTCTTGAGATCTTGATACATCTTATATGAACCCGGGTGAATGGAATACTTAGATTTGTGAGATTCGTGCATGATGAGATCACGAATTCCTCCATAGAGTGGAATCCAACTTCGCTCCTTGAAACACAACCTTCCGTCTGGTTTCCTTATAAAGCCATTCTCATTTTCTGGCATACCATAGATCTTCTCCTTTGGTCTGTTCTCTTCCTTGAGGGCTTCGATCTGAGCCTCGAGGATCTTTGATGGAAGTGGTGATCTAATTGTCATTCCCAGAGATCTGACTCTAAGAGGTTTAATTCGCTCCTTTCGGCTTAAGGCATCCGCCACGACATTTGCCTTTCCAGGATGATAGCGAATTTCACAGTCGTAGTCACTGAGTAACTCCAACGATCGGCGTTGTCTCATGTTCGACTCCTTCTGATCTAGTATGTGTTGGAGACTTTTGTGATCTGTAAACACCGTGCACTTGGTGCCATACAGGTAGTGCCTCCACATTTTAAGAGCAAATACTACTGCTCCTAACTCGAGATCATGGGTGGTATAGTTCTTCTCATGGGTTTTGAGTTGTCGGGAAGCATACGCGATAACTTTACTCCTTTGCATTAACACCGCGCCTAAACCCTGGTATGATGCATCGCAATATACCACGAAGTCTTCACTTCCATCGGGTAGTGCTAAGATTGGAGCTTCACAAAGCTTCTGCTTCAAAAGTTGGAACGGCGATTCTTGCTCTTCTCCCCAGTCAAACTTCTTCTTCTTTTGTGTCAATTCCGTCAAAGGTTTGGCGATCTTTGAGAAACCTTCGATAAATCATTGGTAGTACCCAGCAAGACCTAAAAATTGACGTATCTCCGTGGGGTTTGTAGGAGATGCCCAATTTTTAACAGGTTCGATCTTCGCAGGATCCACGTGAATACCCTTACTGTCAATCACGTGCCTGAGAAATTGTACTTTCTCAATCCAAAATTCACACTTGGAAAATTTGGCATACAACTCCTCATTTTGAGCAGTTCTAGGATAGTCTTTAAGTGTTCTACGTGCTCTTCCTTGCTGCGGGAGTAAATGAGGATATCATCGATAAACACAATTACGAATTTGTCAAGATAAGGCTTGCACACTCGGTTCATCAAGTCCATAAACACAGCTGGTGCGTTAGTTAGACCGAAAGGCATTACTTGGAATTCGTAGTGGCCGTATCGTGTCCTGAAAGCTGTCTTAGGAATATCTTCTTCCTTGACTCTCAGTTGATGATAACCCAACCTTAGATCAATTTTCGAGTAGACACTCGATCCTTGCAGTTGGTCAAACAGGTCGTCGATTCTAGGCAATGGATATCGGTTTTTCACTGTAAGTTTGTTCAACTCGCGGTAATCAATACACATCCGAAAAGACCCGTCTTTCTTCTTGACAAACAACACCGGAGCTCCCCAAGGCGAAGAACTCGGACGAATAAATCCTTTATCTGACAATTCTTGTAATTGCTCAGATAACTCTTTCATTTCGGATGGCACCAACCTATACGGTGCTCGCGCCACTGGTGCCGCTCCCGGTATTAACTCAATTTGGAATTCGACTTGCCGGGTTGGTGGAAGACCAGGAAACTCTTCGGGAAAAACTTCAGGGAAGTCCTTTACTACCGGCACGTCTTCAAGTCGCTTCTCCTCCGACTTCTTTTCTGTCACCTGTGCCAAAAAGGCGTGACAACCTCTGTCGATATACTTAATGGTTTTGACGTATGATATGATGCTGAGTCGAGTCTTACTCCATTCACCACAAATGATCAGGGTTTCACCTTGAAAAGGGATGTGGACGAGTTTCTCGTCACAGATGATTCTACCACGGTTTTTAGATAGCCAATCCATGCCGATGACAACGTCAAAGCTACCAAGTTTAATATGCATGAGGTCTATGTCGAAAGGTTCGTCAAGTAAGATGTTAGGATCATAGTTTTCTACTATTCAGTCAAGTCTCGGTCATTTCAATAAATGTAATAGGTTGCTAGTTTTATCACTTTAAGTTACGTTTTAGCTTAATACTCGTTTGGTTATAAGACGAGTCCAATAAGTGTCCAATGGGCCTTGAAAGCCCACGACATAGAAGATAGGGAAGGAAGGGAGTGTTGCCCTATCCTTCTCCTATAAATAGGACACAATGTAACTCTTTCATTTTGTT